>JABFPN010002896.1:0-20160 GCA_022817305.1 Leptoteleia sp. ZL-2020 | reverse complement strand
GTAATTTGTAATATATGATTTCGTAATATATGAAATAATATTAGTATTTATTTAAAAGAAAGATAATATATCACAACTTTACGAAAACACTTAGTAAAATATACTCATATATTTCTCTCAGTGTACTTTTATTTCAATTTCAGACTACAAATATTTCCTAGTAAATATAAACGAAAAATAGTATATGAAATAAAATTAAAAACATTTTCTTTAAGCTATTCTGATCAGAATAGTTTTTAAGCTATTCTGGTCAGAAATATTCTAAAATATACCAGGAATTTTTGTCTGAAATATTCATATGTCCAACACCTGAAATATTTATGGTACATTTTTGGAAAATGAACAAAAAAAAATAGGATTCTCCCAAGAATATACTGAAATTATTCCTGGAATCAGACATTAGAATATTTCCTCGGTGCATTCAGAATATTTTTAAAATGTGCTAGAAATATTCATTGCTGCTAGGGTATTTCAAAAACGGATTTTTTCAACAATTATTGATAAAAAATATTAGATTGAATAAATATAAAAGAGTATATATTAATTATATACATGTAAAATTGAAATTGTAAATAAAAATAACAAATCAAAAACACGATATTCCATGTCGTTAATTTTATCATATTTATGGTTATTAATACTTCGCTTTAATAAACGAAAAGAGGTAATTAAATTATTCATTTAAATATTTTCCAATTCCCTTGGTACCATGCATTCCGCGTCGTATCAATATAATGAATAATGATAATAAAAAAAAAGGTAATAAAAGTTAATAAATGAAAAAAATATATATATAAAAATAAACTTGACCCATTCCATCAGGAGAAATAAAGTCCACGTTAATTAATCACTCGCAGCATCAATAAAATCGTTTGCGCTCTAACGAAATGAGCTTTGAAAATGTCCCCGCAAATGGAATGATTTAAATATTAAAAATGTGACTTTGAGTCGCGCGGATTTTAATCATCCGCCGAAGAGACGTTAAAAATCCGCAGATGCGCGTCCGAGATAATGCTTTAGTAGATATTAAAATGTGAATAAAAGAGTTGCCCCGAAATGTAAGTTATTTACAGACAGCGCGGCGAAAAGTTGGCGAACATTTCTCCGATATTTTTTAAACGACGCCGGGACTCTAATTTGGCGGGAAAACTTTGAAGGAATTGAGGATGAACATTTCAACGGCATTTCTCTGTTCGGCGCGGTAAGAAACACGGGCAAATTTTAAATTGATCGAAACTTTCGAATGATTTCCCGTCGGTTGGTTGTGGCAAGACGCAATGACTTGTACAATTCCGTGGTATTTCAAAAGCGCGAAATAATGTCGTGCAAGCAAACGGATGAAAAGAGATTACCGCTGAAATTTCCCTTCGCGTGGGTAATTTCGTCGATCGTAATAACGCCGGCAAGCTTTTTTTTTTTCTTTTGCAACAACGTTTCTCGGACAGCGGCATCCTCTCTGTAATACGACCGTAAATAGGCGGCAGTCACGGCCAACTGGACTTAGAATTAGCCGCGTACAATGTAAAGGCCCGCGCGCGCCACGCGAAACAGGGGAAACTGCGTGCGCTTTAACGTATTACACCGCGTGTCCGATTAATAATCATTTCGATCGAAAAGTGTGTCACCGCGGTATCTCTTCGCTTTCAACGAACCATAATTTTGTTTGCCACTTGTATTGCGCTAAATTATTATGCGCGTACATGTTGAATGGCCACATTCAACAATTTCTAATTTTTATTTCTTTAATAAAAAATTCAATTTCTATTTTTAACGAAAAATTTACTACTTTGACATCGTACTTGCTAGATATTATATGGTAAGCTAAAGAATTGCAACTTAGAAATCAATTTATTAAAAATTGTAATTCTAGGAAGTTTTGTACAATAACACATTCGGTTAATGAAATTTTAATGTGTTTGTCACAAACTAACATTCAGTTCACTAAAATTTGAAATGCAATAGTTTTTCAATTTTAATACTCTTTTATCTTAATGTAAAAATAGAGTTGTCCTTAATAATAATCTATTTTTAAACATTTTTTTGTTCAATTTAAATTTTAAAATAAAAATGTACCATCCAAAAGTATTGGACAAAAAAAAAACGTTAATTTAATTACATAATATTGTATACGAATTCTAATGCAAGTCTTAGAACACCCTATAGAAATGTAAAAACGAAATAAAATTGCAAAGTCTTTGAGATACTTTCGGTTACTCGACAACGGCTGTTTGCATTAGACGGGGCGAGAGAGGGGAAGCAAACCAGAATTCTTTTCTCCTCATTTATTTCATTTTTCTCTTAAAGTAAGTCCCTCGACTTGTCTTTTAGAGTTATTAACGCGCAACGATAAATAGAAATATTATGAGAAGTACAACGTTTAAAGACATTTCTCATCGGAACGTTCAGCTTCGAGCTTGAGTGAGCGATTTCTGCAATGGGCATTGAGTAATTATTTTAGGCTTTATGTCCCTTTTATCATAGAAAAGTCATAAACAAGTTTAAATTGTACATAATTACCATCTTTTAATCGGGCAACCTTTTGAATTTGCCGCCAAAACGTGGTTACACATGTGGCGGGAAATTTAAACTTGTTCAATACAATAGTTAAAAATATACAGAAAAGCTAATGATGGTTTTGTGAAAAATTGTATAACTATATAATCAGTGACAATATGATAAAGTATATATTCTTAAAATTGATTAAACATTACACATATTAATTTGATTTAATAGTTATCAAAATTCATAAAATGAAAATTATATTTGGTGAGCTCTGTGAAAATTTACCACATTTACGCTGTGCCAACAAAAGTTACACGAAGGGTTGCGTGCAATTTCAATGGAATTTTTTCGGATAATTGTTGAAGCTCATATTTTTATTGCACTGGAAGGAACCTTTCAACGGCAACGTCCGTTACGGATTATCGGTAAAAGCTAATCCGTTAAACGGGCATGCGAATAGCTTCGCGGCCGTGGACACTAAATCAGGGATTATTATAGTTTGAACTAGATTGTTCGGATCGTGCGAAGCTTATAAATCGAACGGCACACAACAACGCGCGGGCATAATGTCTTGGTTATTTGATTATGCCGCGGCGCGCCGACGTTGCTATTCATTCGGCGTGAGTAATACAACACGCCGCGCGAGCGTGTACCTATCTCCGATTCTGGCGTCTTCCGCGCGTCGTTGTTATGCCAACGGATTAAAGCGCTTCGATAAGGAACCACTCGCGCGCAATATCACCGGCAAGGCTTGCCGCTTACTTGCACAAATCCACCCCCCCCCCGCAAATAATCTTTATGAAACGCGGCCCTTGTACAATCCAAATTTCTCTCCCCTTTAAAAACAACAAAAAAAACATACGCCAGAGGTAAATAATTTGTTGTTAAACATTCCAATATTGTTGATCGTGTAAACGTTCAATGATTTTCACTTTATTTTCGCGGTTTTTCATTTTTCTTTCTCTTTTTTGCCGCTTATTTGTTTGTATTTTTTTTTGTTTATTTCATTTACAACGATAACAAAGTGCACCGAGGGAAACATTGTTTTGAAAAAATTGTATAATTTTTTTTTGCATTTTGAGGACATTTCAATCTACGAAAGTACAATAAAAAATTATAAAGTGTATTCATAAAAGGCGTAAATATTATGATTTTTCACTTTATTTCAAATTTTTTGAATACATTGTAGAATTTTTGATTGTACTCTTTGCAACGTTGTCCATCGTGTCCTCAAATTGTGACAAAAAATTTCAATTTTTTCAAATCTTCTCTCTGGGTGCAGTTAAAATATATGAAAAGGCACTCGAATGGACATTTGCGGATTTTCTTTTGTACAAAACAAATGAGATATTTTCATGTTTATTGCATTTATATTTCACTTTCAATAGCGCTCTCCTTTGCGCGTCGATTTTTAACAGTATTAAAAACAAAGTTCAAGTGGAATGTATAACAAATTCATATCTGTCTTACTTAATGTACAAGTTATTCGTATAATGTGTGCGTGTGTATGTAACGTTATTCCATAAGCATGTGTTTGCGTTTGAATGATTATATGTCTACGTAAATAAAAATATTCAGATTACGTTGTTTGAAGTCGGATGAGAACAGAGTTTGCAGTGAAAATAACGAAACGAAAGGAAATTATTGTAGAAATTGGTTTTATTTGAAAATTGATGAAATGAAAATGAAGAATAAAATTGATCCGATTCGTAGAAATTAATAATATATAAAAACTTTGGAGAAATTTGAGAATGTATTAGAACAATTATCGTTATCGTTACTTCATTTAAACTAGCAATTATTTTGATAAGGAAATAAAATTCATTTAAATAATGTGAAACAAACAATATTTTCGATTGTTAAGTATAAACTTTTGTATTGAGAAATAAAGTCAATAATTACAATAACTGGATAAAAAATCAGAGGTCAGTCACTGGAGATGAAAACATTAAAGTTAAAGCCCAACATTTCTCTGGTTAGTATAACCAAAAAGTAGAAAGTCTGGTTATGACAAGCAGGAGGATTAGTTGCTTTCGGACCGAACTACGATAAGCATACAGAATATGTTTTGGTTCAATTAATCTACTCCTAATAATGAAAAATCGAGCATATTATTATTAAACTATAAAATTCTTATATCAATTTTAAATTTCATTCAAATTTAATTTCGACATACTTTAAACTATTGATCACAAATTTAATTAATTTAAATAGTCACTGTTAATAAATCAGAAAAGTCAGTGATACAGTTTGAATATTGAAAGATTGGCTCGTTAAAAAAAAAACATTGTAACAATTTTTAATCAAGTTCCCTCGTTTCCATGGGAAAATAAATGGAATGTATGCAAACAACGCAACTTTATTCAATAATGGGTTGGTATTTCCAGCTTGCAACAAAATTTTTTAACATTGTAATTGGCGATTGTTGCTACAGTGCTTATAACTCCGTTTCATCATATATTGATTGTGTAAATTTATTTTAGACTACATTTTAAGAGATTTCTGATTTAAAAGAGCACAAACTGAAAATTTTCTTTTTACACTGCAAACTATGTTGTATTGACATTTTCAATTTAACAAAAAAAATAAGTATACAAAGCAGCAATATGTGATTTAATATTAAAACTTGAAATAATACATTCAGTTATTAAATCTTTTTTATCACGCGTATAATTTTTAATTTTTCTTTATTAACCTGGAATTTCATCTCGGAGATCATAAAAGTTTAATGAAAAAATGTAAAATTTTACAAAGTGATAAAAATAAGTAGTAAAACATTTGAATGCAAATATAATTACAACAAAGTTATAAAATTATGCCCTCAAGAAATCTCACACTAACTCCAATAAATCTTTTTTTTCTTCCTGTACTGCAAACTTTGCTGGGCGTTGATTTTGAATGTCAAACAAAATTAAAACATTATTTGCGTCTAATTATTAAACAAACAAAAATATACTGTAAAAAATGTCC
Source organism: Leptoteleia sp. ZL-2020 (assembly GCA_022817305.1). NCBI lineage: Eukaryota > Metazoa > Arthropoda > Insecta > Hymenoptera > Scelionidae > Leptoteleia > Leptoteleia sp. ZL-2020. The sequence continues at coordinate 14,688 of JABFPN010002896.1, read as the reverse complement.
ACTTATTTTAACCGGATTATTTTAATAATAAGTGGATTTTCCACTTGATGTTTTGATAAAAATAATTCCGATTACTATAAGAATAATATTCTTATCATAAGAATATTATTATTATGCTTAAAGTATATCGTGTTAACGATCGGATAAATAGTTTTAAATTAAGCATAATTACATAAGAAGATTGTCCTCTTATAACAAGCGTATTATTTTTTTCTGAGAAAAATGCAGTTGGTTTTCTATTTACATTAAATAGAATCTGTTTATCATAAACAGAATTATTCTTACATTAAGAATTAGCACTAATATTAAATAGAAAGTCTATTAAACATAAGAAGATTCTATTACTCATAAATAGACAATTTTGTGAGTGTACGTATTGCAGGGTCGGCGCGCATGAATATTTGTTATTCATTAGTTTTGTGGCGCTTCTGCTGGTACGAATAACATTGCGAATGACAGAAAAGAACCACTTCTTCGGGCGGGCATAAATCGAAGGGGACGCGGGACAAGGCATTGTGCTCGCGCGCAGCGCGACATTTATTGTTACGTGCGTGCGCCCAAGTTCAAAAAGCGCGAGGCCCGAGCGCAGATTCATCGGCAGCCTCAAAAGAACAATCGTTTGCGCATTTGCAGCGCTTAATGTTAAGGACCGCGCTTCGTTCCACGACGTTTTTATCTCCTATCCATGTTTCCTTCCTCCATTGTCCTCCTTTTTGTTTATTTATTCGCTCGTCTTTATTGGTAACATTACTTATGCGAAGAATTACAATATATTGTAATATAAAAACCAGTTTTTTCTTTTCATTTTATCTCATAAAAATGTATTTCGAGATTTAGTCAATTGAAGTCTAAATTGTGGTAAACTTATGTTATTATTTTTTTTTTTTGAGGTGTTATATGTTGAGAAACTGGTGTTAAATTTTAACCCACAAAGATACATTTTTTTTCAAATGCAAATAAATAATTATGTTGATTAATTAAAGGGAGAAAAAGTTGATTTATATTAAACTGACAAATTATAATATCCTACAAGTGTGGTATCAAATTAGTCAATTTTTTTTATTACAAATTGCCTTTGTTTCCTCTCAGTGTACACGCTTTGTTTAAATTATTCGAGTGGAAGCAATATGAAATTAAACATTAAATATTACAATTGCAAAGTTCTGAAATGCGACGGATTCAACTTAAAAGCATTAATTTATTTCATTGACGAAATTCTTATTTTCATTAATTAAACCCGAGTTCGTAACGAACTTTCTCGGCAAATTATAAAAGAAATAATTCAATTTATGTTTAAACAGCACAGAGACAAATAACTTTGTCATCGCTTACAATTATTTTATTTTACATTCGTATTTGCAGTTTGGAAAACTTTAAATAACATGTAAGCCGGATTTATCCTATTTCGTTTATTTTATATTTGCACGTTATATTTTGCTATCTATTTTACAAGTACATTAATAATATTACTTTAAGGTATAATTAAAAAAAAAGTAGAAAAAAATGGAATAACCAGTACCAAGGAAAAGCAATTTATTTCACATAGATGAAGAATTAAAAATTGTCTTGCAATTTATAATGTGGCAATTCATTACTGGATATTTTTTTTGTTTTGCATTACATTGCAGCTTCGATTGCCTCGCAAAGTATTGATATCAGAAAAATAAAAAAAAAAAAAGTCAAAATGTGTGAAATAAATCTAAATGAAAAATATAAATAACTGAATTGGAATCCGAACAAAGGGGCGATACTGAAAGACAGCAAGGTAAATTAAAATTCAAGAATAACGTAATAAATAAACAAAGAGAAATAAAACATTTTCTTTTATCCAAATGGTGAAAATTTTATATTGCTGTCGAGGAAGGATAAAAGGACCGATAGTAATTTGAAACGCATCCGCTATTCTATTCTCGAAATTAATATTAAATATTTTTAAACGCGGAGTTTCATTTAATTTCAATTAAATTGATTATTTTAACATATTAATTAACGATATTTTCATCCTTTACATAAGTATTTTATAAATCATAAATATCTTTTATTTATATTGAAAATTTTCATTGTATATTTAATATTCAAAACTATTGCTTTGTTTGAGCTACATATCCAGTTTTTAATATTTTTCCTTTTAAAAAACAGTTATTTTTATTAAAAGACGGACACGTGGCTGAAATATAGTTAAAATAAGTAATTTTTTTTGTCATATTTTTCTCAGTGTAATAATAACGTAATGCACTTATTTAAGGCCATACAATATTATAGTTAAGGTATATAAAAATTCGGTAAGTCGCATTAAAAAACGATCAATCTTGAGAACGCCTTGTTAACAGTAACTTTAAACGCTTTGGGAATCAACCGTCAACCCTTATTATGAAACGTGATATATGTCGGGAAAAAAGGTTACGTTATCAAATTTGTCACCGCGAAATGCGTACAATAGAACTTGCGTCGAGCATAATATCCGATACTTTCAGAATATTCATTCAATAATACTTAAATGAACAAAGAAAATCATTTTTGTAAAAGAATTCATCAATTTGACGAATTGATTCTATTATAAAATTGTATTATTTTGAAACAAAGATTCTTCTGCTAATTTTTAATTAAAGATTATATTAGGAAAGAAATAAATATATAAAAATGATGTAGTTAAACTGTTAAAATGAGAAAAAATATAACAAATGGAAAATGTAATAGAAGATATTAAAAAAGAACATTCTAAATAATGAGTATATTTGAAAACTAACAGAATGTTCAGTAAACATTCAAGCAATGCACAAACAGTCAATAATAATTTCAGAGTATTTTATGAAATTCCAGTTTAAAATATAAATATAACTATATGTATATAATATTTAATATACCTAATTATTTTTGTAATTATGTGAACTAGAATTTTAAAAGTTATTATAAAAGAAAATATTTTAAAAAGGGCGTTATAGCTTAAAATTTAATTTGAAATAAATAAATAGGAAAAAATGAAGAAAATAACAAAAGGAGGAAACAATGGGAAAAAGGCGAATGACTTTATTTCTATACGCGTCGATTTCTTCCGCTAGAAAAAGCTCGTGATGGTTAATAACGCTGAAAGGAAAAGCTAAGTGCACAAAACCCGGACTGACAGTGACGACATTCGGATCGATTATTACATGTATTGAATTTTTATCGTCACTTCGACGTGGCTGCTCGAAACGCGATAGTAAAATGACGTCGTCGTCGTCGTCGCGCGGTATTAAAGTTCCCGACTGCAATCATAGATTAAACATTCACGAAAGCGCCTTTTAATGCACCCGCCAAAAATTTATTGTCGTTTTCTGCTCGGTCATGCTCGAACGATGCTCCTCCGTCAATATTTTCAATATTTAACCAAAGTATAGTACACTTTTATTCCCCCGTATCCTATGAAGTGAATAGCTCATTTACTACTCGTATCCTGCTATTTATATGTAACCTAAAGAATAATGCAATTCCCTGAAATTGCTTATTTTACAATATGAAAAATAACCTTTTAATAAAGTATGTTTTCGAGTAAATATCTTTATAACAATTAAAGTTCAGGTTTAACTTAAGATTTATCATTATGGAAAAAAAAAACAATTAATAAAAATACCTGACATTTTTAATAAAACTGTTCATATACTTACAAAAATTGAAAAATTATTATCCAAAGTTAGTAAAAAGTGTCGGCATTTTGACATATATAGTCAGCTTTCTAAGAATAATTGTCAACAAACTGATACGTTCTGATAACTTAAAATAATAATTTCTCAAATTTTGCAAATATATAACCAGTTTTCCATTTTGTACAATGTAAGAAAATAGACCAATATCTCATATTTTTCATAATATAATTATCATACAATTGCATATAATAACTAAACTTTACGTCATTAAATATTAAATAAATCAAAACTCGTGTCATATTAACAAAGTTACCATCTATTAAAACAGTTATCTCTCACTGAATATACTGAACTAAAAGCAAATTCCTGATATAATTTTTTCTCCACTGAAAATTAACATAAAAGCAGCACATACTCTCTGCAATAAATTCCCAAATACAGCAAATGTTACATGGAAATAATCACGCTCGTTGCCGAAAATGATAAAAGGTTTAACTTTAGAAAAAAACAGCTGCAATATCGAAATGAAATTTACGAAGGAAAATCCACGGATAATAAATTATAATTCGATAACCTAATTACGATGTTAAACCCAATTAACGTTGAAGGGGAAAAAAAACTGTGGTTCTAATTTTTTCTTTTTTTTTTTTTTTGCGAATTGCGAAATAATTCGTCGATAATGAGGGAAATAGTCTGGGTGCAAATCGCTGCGAAGATTGCCAATAGAATTTAATTGAAATATCAAGGTGGTATATTTATGTGGATGGGAGAGATCCATGAACAGCAGTATTATTGAACTCATCAAAAATTAGATGATATCCGTCGAATCCGCCGATCCGATGAATTGCCACCCGCTTATATCGCGATTGAATGAATCGCTAATAATCTTTATTATGTTTACAGGGAAATCATTAAATTGCAATAATCTTTCTTTAAGTGAAAGTCGGTAATATCGGCGCGGGATGCAATTATGCAAACCAGTTCTTTTTTTCTCTCTCTCTCTCTATCTTTCTTTTTTCCTAACAACGCATAGACAATTAGCTTTCTAATCAACGAACAGACCAAATTTCGTGGTCGGGGAAAAGCGACTGGCAAAAGATTCGGTACGCGAGGCTAAAAAAAAAAAGATCAATATTTATCGCCGAACGTCCTGCAATTTTACTCCGCTGTATCGTTGCTCTCGGTTAAGATTGCTCCTGATGTTTGAATAATGTGAAAATTATGCGCCGGAAAACGCGAAATGATGAAAATGTTAATGAAGTTTCGTTACTGATTTAAAGTGAAAAGCCATGCATAAGCAGCTTTTGTTTTGTAAATGTTTGTTATTTTAATAAAGAAAATACTTAGTGTTTGTAATGTATGAATAAATAATTTTATATTATAATTTGTAATAATCGATAGTACAATTCAATATTTAATTGCCTGAATAATTTATATTTAAACAATTGTGTATTAATTGTGATCTCATATTGCGATTGGGATGATTTGTATTGCATTTATTTATTGTCAATTTGAGGGAAATTGTTGACAAAATGGATGGACTATTTCAAAGTTAATTTAAAATTTAAAAATGTTTAATAACTAATTGTGTATTTTTTGTTTAACATATATTTGGTGTTGATCTGAAACCAGACTATAAGTTACATATGTGTACTTTTGCTCGTGCGTTACGGTTCTTAATCACAAGTGATAAAAATTATTTTTTGCCACTTTGGTTGCAAAACATTATTCTTTCCACTTAAATGCTCCAATTTCATATTTTTTTTCAGTCTAAATTAGAAGTTTACTAATAATCATTATAAAAATGTTTAAATGAAAGTGATATGATAATTTAGTTTAACATTTTTAATTGTTATAAACTAGCAAAAATATACTAATGAGAATTTCATCCGGTTGCTCAGATCAATCATTAAAATTTAATTACCTTTCTCTGATCCTTTTAACCGTATGTTTTTATATTTTAAATCATTATTATTCATTAATCGATGTAAAGAAAAACATTTTGAATTTTTATCGTCCACTCTATTTCGATTCTCCTTAAATTCCATTTACACTTATTTGCAATCAAGTTTAAATGAAGTTTCCCTCGCAACCGATGTACTGCTTTATTTTCCATCCTTTATTAATTTCCAAATGATAATTATCTATTATCAATTAACTTCTCAACGAGCATTATTTATTGAGGAATTCGCAACAGCCATAATATACTAATTAATTTCCAATTATTATCTCATATCAAGACTTTGGTAATAATCAATTATTATTTTCGATGCTAATTTAGTCTTCATTTTTATTACTCAATCACTCTATCGAATAAAAAAAAACTAATAATAATTTTACAATTAACCAATTTATTCGTTTAATCGCTTTTTAATCAAATTTGTACCACTTTCTATAAATAAATAAATGCAAACAAATAAACAGACGCTCATTACTTGTTTAATCATCGATTTCAATTTTTGTCTGACAGTAACATTATCCAATCCAACAAATATTACACAATTAAATACTTTTTGACTTTTTGAAAACAAACTAGCAATCTTCTTAATACCTATTAAGATTTCGATTTTGATACATAATAAATCCAATAAAATAAAAAAAAAGAATTGAATTATCTTTAGTATACATGTTTCTAAAAAAAAAGAAAAAAAGGAAAAAAGCTGCTACCATTGTCATTAAACAAATTTCCCCTTTGGTCGGTAACATCTTTAAATAATCTTCAGAATGAAGTCGACACTTTTCAGTGAGGGAAACTTCATTGTGGTAGTTTCATCAAACATCCCATCTCCATCCAAACAGACTGTTTTCCGAGGTAGCTCGGGTAATGCAACTCGAATGCGCGCTTTGTGAATTTCATCCGACTCGATGACGTCCCCTCTCGGGCTCGTCCGAATCATCGCGCGTCGTGATCATGAATTCGAAAAAGAGACCGAAGGCGCGACTCCGGGCATCCGTGCGAATCGTCCATGATGCACCCGGAATAGAAAGTGTAGTCCGAATGGGACGAATCCGAGACGAAGTCGCGCACGGAAAAACCGCCGTGTGTGCACAACAGAAGTAGCTGACGTAGTGCGACAGCGATCTTCCCTTGGCAATCATTAAAACTGAGACAATGGAACGGCAATGAAAATCAAAATAATTCTTTCTCATAAACAATTCCTATTCAGCTCATATTCGTATAAAATTTATAGTAAATTTATTATATTACTTACAATGAGACAAATGTGACAAGAAATGTGACTGTATTTGTTTACATGTCAATCTTTCAATAAATATTAATATTTTTAAAAATAAAGCCACCAGTTGTAAGTGTAATAATTATACTTAATATTAAATATTTTCCTTTTTTTAAGAGTAATTTTTATTGAAAAGCTAACACTTGTCTGAAATAAAGTTAAAAATAACATGAAATTTTATTTGTTTGAAAAATGAAGATATTTTAGGAAGCACAGTGATTCTTAATAGTTTTTTTCCAGTATAATTTGGGACAAACTACAGTATCGCTAATCATAAACCAGTTGCAAAACAGTTTACTAAAATTTCATAATGAAAACGTCAAATTGTGCAAAACTACACCTGCTTACAACTTTCTACATTCTAATGACTATATTTTACAATATAATGATATCCTGCAAATATAATGCCCAACTACTGAATTTTTTATTAAAATTCTGTACCCTTTTCTCTTCGTATATTGGACGTGAAATATTAGAAAATAAAATGTTTTTGTAATTTGCGTTTCACTTGGAACGAGCTTGGTTTTTGAAGTGGCCCATTGCAGGCGATGAAGGCTTTTACGCCTCAAATGTTTATTTCTAACCGAAGAAGTTACAAGAATATTCCATTTCAAGTGAGCAAGGAAAAGTCTCCTTATTTATTTGCGGAAATTTATTTTGATCTAAATACGCGTGCCATAAAGTGTGCCTCAACAAAAGTGTCGGGGCGAACATTAAATTGAACACGGTTATAACGTGGTGAAATATAATCATCCCTCTAGGTGGTAATATCAAAGATGTAAAACGTGCTTCACTGTTAAAAACTGAAAGTTGGATGCGTACATCTTCTTGCGAGCAGTAAAATGAACAAGGAAAAAAGTAAAAACTTGTAAATCACTGTACTATTATAATGTTAATATAGAATCTACTTTTTGTATATACGCAAATAAATGAAATTTTACAAGAAAACTATAATTAATGTATAATTTTGCATATACATAAAAATTGCAACACGAAAATATTGCGCAATTACTGCAATTAAAATCTGTTCAGTAATATAAAATTAATCAAGATTTGGTAGTTAAAATTGTTCACACTTTTTCACATTTTTTGTATCACAATATGCCATTGTTTTTTAACGACTTAATTTTCCTTCTATGAGCATTAAATAATTATTAATATTGAGCGAGCCCTGCCACTAAGTTGAGCCGAATGATTGCGTTGGACTGATTCTTAAATTATTGTGACTTCCCTTTTTAAAGAAATGAAGAATCTTACAACTTTTAGTCAAGAACTCCGTGAATTGGAATGACTGTCGGCAAAACTTTATGAACAAGTCTCAACTTTTTTGAATGCCATTTCGCCTTCATACCTCGTTTAGCGCTCGGATCTTCCGAATGAGGACGACTCCCTCGCCCAGTTACTCATTTTCAATTTTCACAAAAATCTTTGCCGGGCTTTTTCTTGCAACAAGAACAATAATTTATTTGACTCGAGTGAACCGCGGATAAAGAAAGCGCCTACCATTTTACATCCCCTTGGCAAATTATCAAAAGGATTTTTCAATTACGTCAACTACATTTATTTCCCAATTGAAATTGGAATGACTCATAAATTTGTCCGGCAAAAAATCAACAAAACAACATATTTCTCGTTCAACGGATGATAATTCATAAACAGTTCAATTAAATCCCTTTCCAGTCGACAAATTTATTTTAATTCGTTAATGGCTCCGGAGGAATGTAGTTTAAACGCAGAAATATTCACTACTTTGTAGTGTAATATAAAGTTAACGATAAATGTAGGAATTTATTGACTACATTGGTTAAAATGTCCTCATGTAGACATTGAGAAACGGCCAAGTACTGGCACAGTGTCAGTAAGCGTCGGGCAACCGTTGGCCCAGTATATATTTTATCATAAATAAGTTTTCTCTGCTATTTCTCAATTGTTAGTATTAGCATAATACTAATTTTTCTACCCAGGTCATACTTTCAACAACAATTACTTTTGTTTGTAAATTACTAAAAATTAATTAATAGTTATTATATTAATTCCTCATCCCAATGTTTTCAATATTAAAATATAAATAATTATTACAAGTAATTATACCATTATACTAACAAAAATAAACAATATTAAACTTTAATCGTTTACAATTCAATCATTCGCATTCCTCCAAATAATTTTTCACATTCCCTCACGCACCATTCAAGTCAATATCAAAAATTATACTAATTATCAATGAATACACATTCCTATCCTTAATTACCCCTTCTTTTTGCCATTATAGTACACTCAGGCGGATTTTAGAATGCCAAACGAATGTTTCCACAATGAGATGTTCGAAGAATGAAATGTCAAAATTCCTGAATGGCTAACGACAGAAAAAAAAAGGTGGAAATAAAAAGAAAAAAAACGAGAGGGAGAGAGAAAGAGAGACAGAATGAAGTAGAAAGAATACAAGATCCGTATTGCTACAATGACGCGGAATCAGTCGCACGGCACACCCCATATGTCAACGTCGCAAAACGATGGAACTCTAGTGAAATCGAGCGTAAGTACGGACAGAGAGCGCGCGCGAGAAGGAGAGGGGGATACGCGCTGGAAGAGAATGGACGGAGTTGTGAGGCGAACGTGCATGGAGAATACTAGCGCTAGTATATAGTAATAAACGACGCGAGTCGCAGCGCCGTGCGTAATGGTGCAGCGACGTTTCGTCGAATCTCCGCCGTACTTTGGATCTTGCTCGTAAACACCGAGAGCCAAAGTGGGATCTCGCGACTATACGGCGTACGCGAATATTTCAACCGAAACTCAAAGACGTTGAGAGTTCAACCCAACAAGACGATGAAACTCATTGTCCAAAAAAAAAAAAGAAAAAAAAAAGAAAAATGCAAACACTTAAGAATTAATTATTCCGTTAGTGAACATATGTCGTTCCATTATTCAATCATTGTCATTGCAATTACGCTTACGCTCATAATGCAAGACCATTAAGTCATCAAAGCGTTTAATATGCAACGACAAAAGTAAATGAAATCATAAACAGTGGAAGGAAATTGAACAAATTTCGAACTGAATTGTACTTGACTTTTTTTCTTCGTCTATTTCAGTATTCAGTTCTATCTTCTCCAGATAATTTAAGAAGAATGTAACTGAATGGTTGCAATAAATAAACTTAAAAAAGAATTAAAGAGAATTGAGAAAAATACTATACTTTTTACTAAACGCTGGATATACTTGTCTCATTTTAAAAAATCCTATTCGAGTGTAACAAAATATGCCAAAGATCTAGTATAAGATGCTAGAAATATCTTTGGTAGATAAACTCATTTATCTAACAACTTTTAACTAATTTAATTAGAATATATATCGTTTTCAGAAGAACGTACATATTAACTCAAATAAAATGAATATTTAAACGTTCATAATTCTGTAACTGATTCAACCATACACTTATCTAATAAGGACCGAACATAACCCCACTATCATGAAACGATTTAACAATATAATTGTTACAAAGCACAATAATTTTTCTTCCAACTTTTTTCTCCTTGTATATTAATACTTTGTTCAGATAGTGCACAGATAATAACATGATTCATTAGATAAAACCTATTCTTGCCAATGATAGCAGGTGTTTGTCATAAGTATTACACGTCTTTTACTATTAACCATTATTTGCCTTGCCAAGCGGAAAAATTGTGAGTGTAAAAGCGATCATTTTTTGTGAAGAAAATTGTTGCTGTTCGAGTAAGACGTTAGGCTGGCACGATTGCTGATAGGAATTGTCGAGAGTAATCGATAACAATGGTTGTTGTTGTTGATGGGCCCGTAGGAAAGAAGGCAGTGAAAGGCTTTGGGTGATTTTCGCACGTAGCGGCGGTTGTATTGCCCGGCGGAGAGCTCACCAAAGTAGCCTTGCGCGGAATACTAATTACTCCCGACGTCCACCACGACTCAGCGGGAAACGGCAAGCCACCGGCGAAACGACCCAAACCGACTCGCACGATCAATGCGGTTTCTTCCGATAAACACTTATCCCTTAAACATGATCTTAATCTTATCAAATTCAATCTCAAAATTCAAACCATTATCTTCCAATATTCATCTAGGATTTTAAAATTCTAGTTGTATATCCATCAGTATAATGTTACCAGGACTCCAATTTATGTTCTTTGTTCATTTTATTTAATAAAATTCAAAGTAATTTATCTTCCCTTTCTTCAAATTTGTCTATTTCTCTCGTAATCTGCTTTTAATCACGGTTACTTAAGAGTTAATTTCATAACTGTATTGATGCTTAGTTGCATTTTGATATAAAATATTAATGGATGTTTATTTGTGACAAGTTGTCAAGTGGAATGTATTAGATACTAGGAAATATCCGTCTGGCATATAAATTTTACTGTTATTATCTGCATCTATTAATTGAATATAAAACACCACTGTATTAGACTTAATTAGTCTAATACAAATCAAGAAAAACCTTACATGTATGTATGATAGTAAAATACAAAATGCAAATGCATTGTTGAATCAACGCACTCGGTGACTCGCATCTTAAAACTTTAGGTGTTTCAGACCGCGTGAGCTGCGAATAAAAAATCATGCCGATATTGAAGCTGAGTCACCGAAAGTATCCATTCATACATCCACTACTTTGTATACAATCAAAATATGTTAATAGTCAATGCACTTTTCGTCGAGTTCTTGAATCCACTAAAAAAAAAAGTTGATATTGTATAAGTAAAATATTCCGCATCTTTACATGGCACGCTTACTTATAACTTTTATTTTACGATTAATTAAAAGTTATCTTCGTGTTATTATATAATCTTGCACTTCCTCTTAAATTTTCATTATTCCACGTTGAGTGTTCTTTAATGTTTATTGTATATACTGCACACAAAGGGAAAACTTCACTTGATGCAACTATGATGCACCATTAATTGTTTGTCCAGCTGTAAAAGGCAATTATTGAACTTGTGATCTCGCACTACCCAGATGTACGTTATTAAATTAGTTTATTAAAGTATAAAGTATAAAGTACGTATAAATACATAATAAACTCACAAACAATCTAATGCAACTTTTCCCTTATCATCTGTTTATATTTCAACATACATTTCTCATTTCCTTAAAACATATTAAATGTTAATTTGAAACATTAATAAATAATTTATATACTATTCTATTTCGCATGGTTCAAATGAACGAAGAATAATGAATTGTACTAATTGTAAGGGTAGATTTAATTTAATTTTAAATACAATTTAATAAGTATTCATAATTTGATGAAGAAATGAAATTGTATAAGTGAATGTTGAATTAAGAGTTTATATAAAATATTTCTTGCATTATAATGCATATTATAATATTCATATAAGCTTTTATTAAATTGTTCCTACTTAATATGTATAAAGTAAACACCAAAGCCTCTATCCATTATTAAGCAATTTTTATGAATATCAAACAATAATAACAGATAATTTTATTTTTCTTTTACATCTTGCACAGTCGTTTAATGCTGCATAATAATAAAATGCTTGTACTATTTGTAATCGTTAACAACAATCCACAACTTCAATAATCGTTTTCTTTTACTTGGACGTGGGGGAGGGAGAAAAAAGTTTAATACTATATGGAGGCTATTTTATACGAAAGATTGAATAAGAATGTACAAAAGTAGTCATTCACATGACTGGATTGAAGACAAAACTAAGGAACTGGCGAGGTTTTATTTTTACGAAATGTACTCGGCGCACGAATCCGACCCTCACGAATGGTACAAATTGTGCGAGCCCACTCTGCGCATCTTACACAGCCTTTTGTGAGAAATTTCGCCGCTCCTTTTATTTCCGCGAGATCTCATTTCTGCGTTATTTTGTACACCTTTTCTTGCCGAGTTTTCTTTACAGCGATCATTTCTTTTTGATAATGTTTCCTCCTTTTACGCAAGACAACATTATCAAAAATTACTACGAGCACGAGGAAGAAGTAACGAACGGACGGTGGTATAAATTTTGAGTGTCACTTGAAAAAAAAAATAAATAAATAAATAAACAAATAAAAAGCAAGTCTCTTTGTTAAACCAAGTCATAAAGTGGTGTTTATTCTTAGTTGCAAACGATTAACGTATGGATCGTAATAAAACAAAAAATAAACGTTTTAACATATTATTCACACACTGAGAAAAATATGGCAGAAAATATGACTGTTTTTAACGTTGTTTTGGATACATGCCAATCTTTGAATAAATTTACTTTTTATTTAAAAAAGCAAAATTACCATTTTTAAATATTTTGTTTATACTTAAAGTAGACATTTTTCTTCTGAAAGAAACAGTAATTTTATTGAAAAATTGCCATGTATCTGTAACAAAATTAAATCAATAATATTATCTGTCATGTTTTCATCAATGCATATATTAATAATGTACATTATACATAATGGTATAAAATTAACATTTCTAAACAATAATATATTGATTAGTTAAACATGCATTGCAAACATATAATCAATATGTATAGCATTGTAATGCATTTCAAAATTATGATGCGATCAAAATATATAAAAAAAAATAATTAAAATATAATAACAATAACGTATTAGAATATATCAATTTATATGAAACGTATCAATAATACATTTCCCAGATATTTTCATTTTATTAGAGTACTGATAGACTCGGTCGTGGCGCGTTCTATTTTTAATCTTGATATATTTTTTTTCAATGGCCATAAGCGTGCTTTGAAATTATGATATTTTTGTCAGTTTGTAGTGCCACTTGAAACTCTGAATTGACGTATTTAAAATCATGACACAATGAATATGCCTGTAGTATTAGCTGATAGGTTTTCGTATTTTAGTCTGATAACCGTTGGCAATTTAATTTATGAAGATGTATGCAATATCAAATTCAGTTTCCAAAATAAACAATTCTGCGTTCATTTTCCCTTTGAGTGCCTATTTTTCCATTCATTCTTTATTACATTTAATTCTTAATAATGAGCAGTCATAAATTTGTTATGATTAAACTTAATTTATACTGCTAATATCAACTCGAAAAGATATTTATATTTATTGTGTATATAAGTTACTTTGGTTTTATTTAAATTGAAAATTTAAATTCAAATTGATTCCAACTAATACTGAAAAAAGTATTTTATGAAATTGTATGATTCTGAATAACGGAGTAAATAAGATCATTATTTATGTAAGGACATTACGTAATACAATATTCCATATTGTATACATGTATTTCTAAGAAACGTTATATATTGATGGAAAATTGTTGGTAGTTGTTACTAAATTTTATGACAAACTAGAGGATGACAGTCAACTTTTAGTATTCTTCCTAATATCATCTAATAAATTTATAAAATATTACATTTTTAAAGAAAACTATCAAATAAAATAATAATTCCACCAAGGAAAGGAACCAGTTTCTTACTCACGTTCCTTTTATTTTTTTCTAATATTTTTTTAAAACGTCTCTTATAAATCTTACCGTATTAAATTCGAAGGGTCATTCCAAGCCGATTCTTATTCCGCATTTATCATAAAATATAGTAGCAAGTATTAAATTTCTTTCAGTATATTAACCTACATATTTTGTAATACAACCGACATTGCGCGCAATTTCCAATACATTACCGCTTTCAACTTTGTTTTGGATACATGACATTCTTTGAATAAATATTACTGTTTTCAAAAGCAAAGGCACCAATTTTAAATGTCGCGTTTACATTTATGAATTATTCCTTTTTAAAAGCAGTTTGTACGGAAAAAGTCGACACGTATCCGTAGCGAAGTTAAAAACAATAATATTATCTGCCCCCCCC
>JABFPN010002895.1:0-20166 GCA_022817305.1 Leptoteleia sp. ZL-2020 | reverse complement strand
TATAATAAAAATGTTCATTTTTCTTATAACCTCTTTTAAACTGTGTATTAACTAAGACAAGAAGATGTCATTTGTCCCTCTTTTTACATTTAGTATAATAATTTTTATCCCAATTTTTTTCTCAGTGTACCTTGCTCATATGGATAAGACAAGATAATAAATTTAAATTTACATAATCTTTTATATAAATCCTTTTAAACATATTTAAACAAATAAAATATAAAAAAAATGTTTATTTAAAGACACTGGCAAGTTTTTACAGACGAAAGAATATCAAGATACAAAAATGAATTCCGTCGAGAGATATAATTATACAATTTATATTATAATTACTCACATATCAGTTAAAAACTACAAGACTTCTCACATTTGTATCTGGTTTTGTGAAAAAAAAATCTTTTTAATTAACAATTTGTTAATCCAATTTATCAGCTTATGTTTCAAAGATTAAATTATTTATAGGAAGTTTAGTAATATGAAACAATACACGGGAAAAAAAATATGAAGTTCACTAGTAAATTTCTATTTAAGTTAGATATATTGTTTGGCTATTATTGGGATAAGTAAAAATTATAATTATCGTAGCCAAACAAATTTATGTGAGTCGAATTTATGAAAACTAATCTACTAGTAGATTCAATTTACATACACTATGGCTGAATCAGCCATACAAATTTATCTAATCCAAAACACAGTGAAATCCAAGTAGTTTTCGTTTCAAAATGAGGTTATGTCGAGTCCCTATAGGATAAGTGTATGGTTTAATCAGCCATACAGTTTATGTAACGTTGAAATATTCATTTTAATCGATTTAATATCTCGATTCTTCTGCAAATAGAATAAATTCTTACTAAAATAGTTAAAAATTGCTAAATAAACTCATTTACCTACCAAAGCGAATACTTTTTTTTCCGTGTAGTATTTATTTTGCGTAAATAAAAGGGATAAATTGAAATATCAAAAGTCGAAGCCGAACAATCAACATTTAATTTCGCCCAGTAATTAAAAAATACCGTTCAATTTTCTAAAACCCGACTTTTATATTTAAATTGCTTCCCCGCGATTGTAAATCCAAATAAATTCATAATTTATTCAACCGACGTAATTAAATTCAAACTTTCGGTCCGCGCTTCTCGCCGTGCATTAGTCCCGCCTATTGATTAATTTAATAAGGCAAAAAAAGTTTTGATTAAAATTTGTTTTGACGAGTTAATTTCAAGCGGGCGACCCGATATACGTAAAAACTAATTAAAACACCGAATATTATTTTTGCAAAGTTCGCGAGAAGCCGCGTTTTATTATAAATTTTAATTGAATTCCATTTTTTTTTTTTTTGCAAAAATTATTTCCCACACCCGCGAGTTCGCGTCACGGCTAAAACGGTTCAAAATTTCCGCCAACGAAATCTGCTCCTAAACTCTGAATTAATTATGTTTAAACGAAAAAGTAAAACTCGCGTGCTTGCATTAACGCGACGTACGAATATTCATTTAAGAATATCAGATTAAAGTTTTATCCTCTCTTTTTTTCGGTTTTTGTAACTCAGGGGAGCAAATAACTTTAATCAGATTTTAAAATTATGTTGATTTTTCTTTACTCCGTTTAGTATATTACATTTGAACCCAAGTGGAAAGCATTTTAAAGCTTCAAATTATGTTATAATTTAATGTAAAATTACTTTTGTACCTAAGCTGAGGGAAATTTATTGGCAGTTGTTAAAATATTTTAAATAATTTGTGGGGTAATTGTACATTTATAATATTTTAAAAAGATGTAACCAAGGTATCAAACTCCTTAACTCACAGTCACGAGTTGCGCTCTTTACCCCCACTCTACGCCCCTAGTAAGAAGCACAAGGTTTGTCTAGGTGGCGCTTTGGAGTAGTGGTAAAGCGCTTGACTCGGAATTACGAGGTAACCGAGTTCCATTCCCTGATAACAACTTTTTTTCTAATGTACTTTTTTAATTTTTTTAAATTTCTACTTCTAATAACGAATATTATAAATGCCCGCAATTTTCCAATACATAAAATATAATACCAACTATTAATAAATTTCTCTCGGTGTATAATATTTTGCTGTTGGTTCATATTCAAAAAAAATGTAGTTGTAGCATTATAAAAGAAATGTTAAATTTACATTAAACATGTAAATACCAATGAAACTGATAAATGAAACACTTTTTAGAGGAAAAAATGTAAATAGACATTATTTTCTATAGACTTCGAGTCTTTTCGTTTATCAGTTTCCCAAATAAAACAATATACACGCAGAAAAATAAAGAATTAATTTTACCATAAAAAATTGGATTCCAACTCTAGAAGACAATTTATGAACATAGATAAAATATGAATTAAATGCTAAAATAAATAAAGTACTTTGTAAACACCTGGAAGATCAAATTAAGGTTACAAAGACAATAATATTGTTTGTTTACGTCCAAGAGACATACAAATGGATGTAAATATAAAACAAAAACAATGCCATCTTACATTTTATACTTCGAAAACGTTTCATTTTTCAGTCCTATTCATAAATTGCCTTTCTGGAGTTCGAATCCAATTTTTTCTGGGAATATTAACTGTTCTATTTCTCCGCGTGTACTTTACAGTTTTCTAAGACGTTTTACAAGCATTTTGTAATTTTATAAACCGCTTTTCACTTTACATGTTTAAAGTAAATCTACGATACAAATAAATCTGTCAATCCATTATATCCGAATGTAAATTAATCACCCTTAAATATTGCAGATATATTTTAGAATGGTAAATTAAGGGGGGGAAGATCAAATTTATAAAACGAGGAAGCTCATGCATTGCGAGACTCGGTGCCTTTATACGGCCTGTCTCTGCGTAAATAGCAGTAAAAGTTCACTTTAGACCAGCAACCCTAAAATAAATATGCACTTTTTCTGTTCAACTAATAGAGTAGAATAAAAAAAGAAACAGTTAAATTCAATTAAACCCAGATTTGATTTTAAACTTAACATTTAATCCAACGGCCAAATTGAAAAGCGAACAAAACTGAAAACGGAGCGAATTCAAATTCTTCACTTTTAGAAGTATCGTAATTAAATGATAACTTAAAATGTTCGCGCGAATTCGATGGCGTATGAAAAAGTTTACACAATTAATGAGCTTTTCATTCGGGATAAGGCAATTACAGGGGCATTTTATTTTTGAATTGTTAGTCGAGAGTGAACATCAGGCAATCACAGTTCCTATTATACTCGTCTTATGAAGTTAGTATAAATTGCATTAAGCGCGATATGAATCGCGAACGAAATGATATATAAAAATAAAAATATAAACGAATTTAAAAAAAGAGCACACGACGAGGGAGGAGGGCAGGGGGAGGGTGGAAAAAGTAAGATGAAAAAAGAGGGAGAATGTGCGAAAAATAAAAGATAAAAGTCGACTTGATATAATATCTTTCAATGTTCACAAATTAATTTTCTATTATATGCAATAATTAAATAAACTAGATGTAAAAAATATTTAAAAAATGAAATTACAGTATAAGCTCTCACTTTCGTCCTTCTCACTTTGAATGTTCCGTTTGTTTCGTTATTGAAACGCTACATCCGGTTCGCTACTAACCAATAATAACTGAATATCGATGGCGGGAAATTTAAACTTGCTTAATTGTATACAGTTTAAGGCAGGTTTACAACGAAACAACCGAATAGAAATAACCAATGAAAATATACATGCGCTAAAGAATTGCGCAATCCCGACGAAAGTGAGAGCTTATAATGTACATAAGTTTTAATTATAATGAAATTCTTAGAAAATTAAATTTTAGGTTCAACTTATTACCTATATAAATAATTTAAGGTTATTAAATATATTAAAGATTTTAGGTATATAATATTCCTAATTCAAATATTTTAATAAAAAGATGAATTGAAACGAAAATTATATAAATCCGATTTTTATTATTCATTTTTTGCAAAGTTGTGTGGTGCACACACTCGAAACTCTCACAATTTATAAACCCTCATAATAATCAAACTGAATGATGGTTGGTTAGTTCTAATCATATGGCCAATTATAAAAAATGTAACTTTTGGAAAAATTTAATGCCATTTTTGAAAGGCAGGGGGAGTTTAATTGTAACTTTTGAGAGGGTCGAGTGTAAAAATTAAAATTTGCATAATTAAATTAATATAAATTAGCGTAATAATCAAATTAGTTTGTCGATAATTATGGTACCCTGAATGGTTCCCATCGTAAAGTCACGATTGCGATATCAAATTATTGATGTTCAGTTGGTTAAGTTGTTGCAACTGTCGACCATTTGCAATTTTTGTAGGGACACTGGCTGTATACAAAAATGGATATTGTAGAATACTTCAATAAAGAAAATTACGCATGATAATGCAAAAATAACCAACTTGTTTATATTTTAAGAATACCTCTTTTAATATTATACATTCCTGATACTTTTTCGAAATTCAAATTCAAAAATTTGAACTTGTTTATATTTTAAGAATACCTCTTTTAATATTATACATTCCTGATACTTTTTCGAAATTCAAATTCAAAATTTTGGACTTGTTTATATTTTAAGAACACCTCCTTTGATATTCTGTGTTCCTAATACTTTTTTCGAAATTCAAATTCAAAATTTTGGACTTGTTCATATTTTAAGAATACCTCTTTTAATATTATACATTCCTGATACTTTTTTCGAAATTCAAATTCAAAATTTTGGACTTGTTTATATTTTAAGAACACCTCCTTTGATATTCTGTGTTCCTGATACTTTTTTGGAAATTCAAATTCAAAATTTATTGTCATTTATTATGATTAATAATAAATAAACATTAATAGAATTCAATTAGTTATATATTACAGTGCACAATATGTTTATATTTAACTATAATATGAATGACTTTAATAAATATTTTAATTGCTGTATTTAAAATATAATAATATTTTTTTTTTAATTATTTAACATACATTTGAAATATTATATTAGTATTATATTTATACATATTTTAATGAAAAACAACTTTTATTGCTTAAGAATGATAAATCATTTTATAAATTAATAGCTTGTTACAGGTGAAACAATTTTTATTAAAGATATGCATAATACGTACATGTTCATTATTCAAAGCACGCGCTCAATTAACTTTTCTCACGAAATGTGTCAGTGTTCGATTTTCATTATTGAATTACTGACATTACATTATTTTGTTATCGACGGTTCTTCTTTACCACGCGGATAGTGTTTTCGTCAACTATTTCGCTTACGCGACTACAGAGGCGCTGTCATATTATCGCGCTGTTGGTGCATGCTGTAATTATGTCAAATATCGCATCACTGTACATGTAAGTTTACAGACCCTGGTCACCGAGCAGCAGTGTCGGACTGAACGCAGACGTCAAAGCTGTCATCGAGGTTATCTACACGTTGGATACGTGTCAAGTCAGCATCCCGCTGTTTGCCTTACGCGCGCTCTTATCATGCGGTAATTCACACATAATCTCTTGTTATTTATTGCCAAAACACAATTACCCATTCAACAATGTACCGAGCTATCATTCAAATTATATCGCGGCTTTCTTTGAAAAATGCCGCGATTGTTTACTTTTAAAACTCTGCTATGCCAAAAAACGGTACAATTCTTGTATTAAAATAATTTGAATTTTTAGATTAAATATGCATCGAAGCATCGATTGTTGACACTTCTTTTGTTTACACAAGTGGCTCATTTCTAATTTATTAACATGTCGAAACATCAAACGCAACGTAAGTATGAATATCTTTTTGGATTTAAGTAATCAAAGCTTTGTTTTGTTACACTTCTATTGACATTTATTATATAATTTTGTTATATTTTAATAATATCATATTGTATTATATAGGTGATTAGTATCACCTGTTAGGAGAACATTAGGACTGTTTGTAATAAGGTTTTCAGTTAGAATTTAATTGACGTAAAAGGAAATAAAAGTTCATTCCATATTTCAAATTTATTGGATGAAAACGTTATGAAATTAAAGGTCTTTTTGACAATTATATAATTATTTTAATTAATTTAATGTGTATAATTTATATTTGATAGTATTTTATCCTTTTTATAAATTTCTTTAATGTATTAATTACTGAAAGAAAGTAAAGCTATACTAATTGAAAACATTTTTATTTCATTTTTTACCGTGACCTTTTTAATAACACCTTTTAGTTATATCTACATAAAATGGCAAGACAAGTTTACTTTTAAACATATTCAGTTTAATAAAACATCATTCAAGTAAAAACAATTTCTTCTTTATAATTTATAATTGTCCTATTAATTGAATTGTTTACTGGAAGAAAATTTTATGTTTTAGAAAATAAACAAGTACTTAAATATGTCAGCTTGGTTACTCTCACACTTCAAAATGCATTGGTTGGACTCAGTATGCGATACTCCCGAACAAGGGAAGGAGATATGTTTCTGTCATCAACTGGTATAAAAATTAATTATATATTCTTTATGATGTCTTACTTTTACTCGTATGACATTAACGAGTATTTACAAACTTTAAGAATATTTAAGAAAATTTATCGATCAATTTTTTACTTGATTTATATGTATGTATATAATTTATTTATATAACATATATTAATGAAAAATTTGACTAACAAAGGGAGTCTGAATAGGGGCAGTTATTAATTTCATGTCAGTAATTTACAAAGATAAATCAGTTAAAAATAACTTGAAATTATGACATATATGTTAGTATATATGCATTTTAAATATATGAAATATTTAAATGCCTAATGGTGATAAAAATAAAAATTGATGTATATAATGGTATGCATAATGTTATCTCGTAGATGCACGTTACACTATATGTGTACAATAATGTACGTTTGATAAGTCTATCAGCAAGTAAATTAAGGAAGTACAATACTTGGCTGATCAAGCCCGATTAGAATAAAATGATAGCCATATCTTTAAATGTTTAACAAATATTGGAAAAAATTTCTTAAACATTCATTTTAAATGTTTTAAATAATAAATAAATTTATTACATTAAAAGTAAAAAGAGTTAAATGTATTTAAAAGTCAGATTAGAATTATGAAATAGCACATTGATAACATGTTTTGTACGAAGTTTAAAATATAATAATTATTTTTTATTATATATAAGTGAAATTATTTACACTTTTAACGTATCCTTGATGTTTTTTGCAGCCGTTGTGATGTCAGAATTAGTGAAACTTTTAACATGCCTAGTTGTTGTTTTTATCAACGAGGGAAGTTTTCAAGGATTTATAAATATTATTGATGCACAGATAATTAAACAACCCATTGACACTTTGAAAGTGTGCGTGCCGTCATTAGTCTACATTGTACAGAATAACCTTTTATACTTATCAGCATCTAATTTAGATGCAGCCACCTATCAGGTATATACTTATTTAAACCTATTCAACAGATCTCATAAAAACCCAAATTATTCAACTTCATTATACTTAACTGTTTAAAGTAATCAATACTAGTAAAACTAAATATTATATTACTCAACGAGGAAAAAAGTGGTTTTAAGTTGGTAACCCAAGCCAGAGGCGAAGAGTTACCAACCTGAAACCACTTTTGTACGAGTTGAGTACAATATTTTACTCACCGTGAAAATGAAATGTGTTGGTAGCCCTGTAGGGCTACCTCATGAAGGCTACCAATACATTTTATTTTTAAGGGAAGCAAATGAAATTTAATCGGATAAATTAATAATGAGTGGAAGAAGGGATGGTTACCACTATTCTCCTTCCCCCAAATCAACAGCTGACCAACATTCGACTACTTTGCAGGTAACTTATCAGCTCAAGATCCTAACGACTGCCTTCTTCGCGGTAGCGATCCTACGCAAGTCCCTGCACAGGGTCCAATGGGGTGCCTTGTTCCTGCTGCTCATAGGCGTAGTTTTAGTGCAACTGGCAAACAGCGGACCGGAAAAGTTGGTATCCGGTGTGGAACAGAACCGGTTCGTTGGGTTCTCCGCAGCGCTGCTCGCTTGCTTCCTTTCGGGCTTCGCGGGGATCTACTTCGAAAAGATCCTCAAGGGTTCCGACATCTCTGTCTGGATGCGCAACGTACAGCTGAGCTTCCTGTCCCTCCCGTTTGGTCTGTTCACGTGTTTCCTCAATAACGGCACCGACATCCGCGAGCGCGGCTTCTTCTTCGGCTACGACTGGTTCGTCAACTATCTCGTGGTACTGCAAGCCTGCGGCGGTCTTCTCGTTGCCATGGTTGTGAAGCACGCGGACAACATTTTAAAAGGATTCGCCACCTCATTGGCGATCATTATTTCCTGCATTGCATCTATTTATATATTCGATTTCCATCTTACGTTTCAATTCACCGTTGGCGCCGCCTTTGTGATTCTTTCTATCTTCATGTACGGTTACCAGCCCCAAACAAAGTCGGCCGACAAGAAATCTGATAAGATTGTAAACAATATCTGACTTTGACTATCAGCTTTCCGGTGATAAGCGCTCTATCCATTGTTCGCGTCGAAAGAGCAACAGATTTTAATTGTATTTACGTCCGATTTCAATGTTGTATCAATGTTGAATGAAGGCGGAATAGTATGTTACTCAATGAGGAAAAAAGTGGTTTTAAGTTGGTAACCCGAGCCAATGGCGAAGGGTTAGCTAGCAGTCGAGTGGATAAATGAGGGTTTTTAAATCGTTGGGAAAGCTTGGATTTTTAATTAAATATTTATTGTAACTGATTAGTACATTTCTGCCTTTTATGGCAATACCATATATCCGTAATGCCTGATATTATTAATAGTATTTTGTAATTTATTTTAAATAATAATCTCATCTTATTTTTTAAGTATATTTAACTTTCTCTGTATTTATCCGACTTGTTGACGTTAATAGACAAATAAATATTTCTATAGAATATGTGATTAGAACAAGTATGCATAGTCATTGAAAATGTAAATAGT
This sequence comes from Leptoteleia sp. ZL-2020, assembly GCA_022817305.1. Taxonomy (NCBI): domain Eukaryota; kingdom Metazoa; phylum Arthropoda; class Insecta; order Hymenoptera; family Scelionidae; genus Leptoteleia; species Leptoteleia sp. ZL-2020. The sequence goes on along the minus strand of JABFPN010002895.1, from coordinate 11,210 downwards.
GAGAAAGTCGAGTGTACTTAAATTTTAAATTATCATTTGGTGCATACTTTTCTTCTGCTACTCCATGAATTAGTGAAGTCATGCAGCCATTATTTAGACAGAATAAAGATTAAGAGTTCATTTAAAGATATGAATCTTAAATTTATTTTGAATGAAAATATAATTAAAAGGCTTTTGCTCTTTGACTGATTAATTCGATTTGACACTGGAAGGACTGAGATTACAAAGATAGATATAATGTTAAATTTATATATTTTCCAATCTTTTGGTGTTAATAGAATTTCTATGAGATAGATGAGATAAAGTATATTTTATTGCTCGAGGTATAGCACAAATTCCGTTATCAGCTGAAATCTGATAAACGTTCATTGTACATTTGTAATAAATCCATTGAAATCAGCTCTTTAAGAATTAAAAGGTAGATTTGTAAACTGTCGAAAGGAATTAATATTTTTTTAAAAAGAAAAATATTTTTATTTTTCAGAATTTACGAGATATTATAAACGTATAGAAGAATGTGTTTTTGATAAGTTTATATTGCTTGATATCTTTTTTTAATAACATTCATTAAATTAATTCTATTGGTAAACAATGTTGCATTTAATTTCTTGATTGAGCACCTGATTTCAACGTTAATTACACAAGAATTTTACAAATTTATAACAAAGAATTAGATTCAAATGATATGCCATAAAATAAGAAATGGGTAAGGTATGAATTGTAATTTTGAAAAATAGTTTGAACTTTACAGTATTTACTCCGTAACATTAAGATTACACTCGATTTTTTATAAGTTATATACTCATAATTTACTTTTTTTTAGAAATACATAGAAGTAAGCTATTGTAATTCAGTTTTGGAGCAAATTATGAGTGTTTCCACTCCCGATCATGTAAATTGTAGCAAATTCGAGTGTATGCGTAAAGAAATGTGAAGTTACACTAATAATTATATATTTGTTTAAAATTATAAACATTTATATTACCGATCGTGTATAACTTTTTTTTATTTTAGATTTTATATTTAAAAAATTGCATTGTTTCTGTAGATGTTTGCGATAATTTAATAATGTTATAGTGTTAATAATTTTATACTGTTATTCGTAAAGTGTATGTAAAAAGCTTTATCTATATAAAATGTAATTGCAATAAAATTGAAACATTTGCACTGCAAATAACTACAAATTGTAAGTTTTGTGAAAAAGTAAAGAATGGAATTGAGAACTATGGATATTTTTGAATTGCAGAAACATATGTTTATGATTATATTTTATAACATTTTTTTATAAATTTATAAATAAACGATACAATTTTTTATACATAAAATAACCATAGTATTACTGAGAAGAGATTAATTTATTTAAAGCACATTCACAATGGTACTTAAAACCATTCACTGTCAAGAACATTCGTACTGATTTTATATGATTCAATCCAATACTGACTATAAAGAAATATATATTTGTAGCGATAAACTTTTGAATAAAAAAGTGATACACATCAGATGTAATTCATTTTCCTAATATTGAAATTTTGAGATACTTGCGATATGTCATTCCGCAAGTAGAATGTATTCTCAAATGCACAATTATTACATTAATAAACATAATTCAATTAACTAATTTAAAACAATTAACTTATTTAATTAATTGTATTTTGATTAATTACACAATTAATATATGATGAGTTTTGAAAAAACGAGGGCGAATTTATTGAAAAAAATGCAGTTAAAGTCGACGTATCCATTCCCACTCAAATATACAAGTATTGGGGTACGTTCAATAAAATTCAGATGAGTTCAAATAATTATTTTGACACGTGCGACTAGCTTCACACTTAACCTGTCGCTAAACTAAACTTTAACCAAAAAGGCTAAAGCAGCACCATCCAATTTGGCTTGGTAACAAAGAGATGTTAACGAAGTTTACCGACGTGCATCGAGTTCGCGCGAACATTAGTCGGCCAATGATGAACGGTGGGGATCGCGTGATGAGCGGGAAGGGGATGACACGGCCACGGTATGATTCTGTTACATCATTGGAAACGCAAGAGCACTGTACATCGTTTTCGATCGCTCGTAATCATCGATTAGAAGAGTAGTAATTGTTGGTTTAAACGATTTATCAAAAGAATTTCAACCTGTCAGCATGGGGGAACCACAATGTAAGAAGTCAAAGACCTTGTGCTGTTTAGATCAACTGAAACTTTACACCGTAGTTGTCGCCGATACCGGCGACTTTGAAGGTAAAGCAAAATTCCCAAAAAATAAAAGAAAAGATATGAAAAATCGCCATCCCATTATATATTCTAAATTTAATGATAAGGTTCAAAGTTGAGTATTTAGTATAGAAGAAGGGAAGGGTTGACATGTGTGACAAAATGAATTTGCTGATTTTTCTTATCTTTATCATTAATGGGATAAATTTCTTGAATTCACTTGGTAAAAAGTGAGGGATTAAAATATGAAAATCTATTTCATATAGTGTCATATTTAACCAAGATTATTTAATGAATTTAACTGTTTGTAAAATATAAATAAAAAGAAACAATGGTGAAAAATAAGTATTAATTTAACACATGGGTGTTGAAATATATTTTTTTACCATACTGTATTATTTTATTTTAAAAGACTGTAAAATTCTTACTATAGGGAAGGAATTTCTTTTCATTTAAACGCTGTGAGTTTTGCAGTTTTAAGTTAGATGGAAAAATGATTATAAAACGACCTTGACAATTAATGAGGTACTTAATAATTTATAAGTTCAGTTATAGAAATTTAAAATTTTTAGTTTCAAAGTCATGATATATACAGTGTTTCTGATTCAATTTAGTAGTTTTACCTCAAGTGACTTCAATTAACATGCAATAACTTGAAATGAAAAAATGATGTATTAAAGATGTTTCTGAGTGATAAAGTGTTATCGTTAGTCGTATGGATTTATGACTTAACTTGACCTTAGCTGTTTTTAAACCTAGCCTAGATAATGTGCGTAATTCTGTTGTAAGATAATCATTTAAGAATAGAGAAGGGATAAGTTATTGCCTTACCAATAAACTATTTAATTTCTTTTTTTTTATCATTATTATTATATATTTATATATGTATGAAATTATTATTATTTAATGATTTTATTATTTCAATAATCCAAGTACAAGTATTACATAATATCTGCACAATAATCCAATTGTTATTTTTACCTGGCATATTTTAGAGTAAGATTTAAAATTGAAGATTTTATAGTTAAATTTGCATGAATAGCAATATTTTTAAACGCTTTATTTATGATGGAATTATTGCTGTAAAAAAATGTAAGTTAACAACAGTTGAATATAATTTTCCATAATTAATGGTGTCCATGGCCTAAACTAATGGAACAAGGTAGTTTTTAAAATTAAAAACGTTAAAATTTTTCCATTGATTCTATTGATTTGACATTGATAAAAATATTTAAAAGTCAATTAAAAAGAATTTATCTTAATTTATGTTTTCTCACGTATTGATAATTTTGAAATTGGTAATTAAATCCTTTTTATAAGAAGATTAACATTAAAAACATTTAATTTAATTGTAGAAAGTGTACTATTTGTATATTATGATTTCAAATGTTTCTTGAACTTTTGATTAAAGTATTAAAATACGCAAAATGTAAATTTTTAGCTATGGAACAATTCAAACCAACTGACGCTACAACAAATCCATCTTTAATTCTGGCTGCTGCAAGTCAAAAAAAGTACTCTCATCTAATTGACAAAGCTGTGCAATATGGGAAAAAAGTTGGATCGTAAGTTTAATAATTATTTAATAACATCACATTAAAATTGTAAAACAAAAATGCTAAATTATTTACTTACTTTCACGGTAATAATTGTTATTTTATTACAATATAGTTCTTTTAGAATTGAATTATGAAAATAATTTTGTTTTCTAAATATTATGTCCTTTATCACCACTAATAATAAATCAATATTTTCACAGGACTTTAGAAGAACAGATTGAAGGGGCACTTGATATGACCTGCGTGCTTTTCGGTCAGGAAATTTTGAAAATTATTCCTGGACGAGTTTCTACCGAAGTAGATGCGAGATTGTCTTTTGACAAAGAGGCTAGCATTGAAAAAGCTAAAAAATTAATTGAATTGTATCAAAATGCTGGAATCAGTAAAGAAAGGATTCTTATCAAATTGGCGTCCACGTGGGAAGGCATCCAAGCTGCCAAGTAAACTTTTTTACGTTAAAATATGTTCGAATTAACATTTTGCAATATATATTCCATATATATTAAACTTAATTACATGTTAGAAATAGAATTTATAAAACGATATAAAATTAATTTTATTTGATATTGATTTATGTCTTGTATTCATGAATTTAATTTATCTTTTAGGGAATTGGAGCAAAAGTATGGAATTCACTGCAATTTGACTTTACTTTTCTCCTTCGCACAAGCTGTAGCGTGCGCTGAGGCCGAAGTTACATTGATTTCTCCTTTCGTTGGGAGAATTCTAGACTGGTATATTTTATCTTTTTAATTTAAATTTATAATTTAAATTATTTTACTAAAGTAATTCATAAAACTTATTAATTGTAATTCTAAAATATTTTTAAAATGAAACTTGTGTGCACTTAGAAACATCAAATTTAATAATTAATGACAAATAATATATATTATTAGAATAATTAATAAAATAATTATATTTAAAGGCACTTGGCTAACACGAATAAGAAATCGTTTGAAGGCAAAGATGACCCTGGTGTGTTGTCGGTAACAAAAATTTACAACTATTATAAGAAGTTTGGGTATACAACTGCGATCATGGGAGCTTCTTTCAGAAATGTTGGTAAGTAAAGGAAATATAAAAAGGATTATGAAAATAAAAAACAAATCTTTCGTAAACTACGTAACAAACCGAATACCAATTAGTTACATTTAGATGGAACTGAAGATTGAAACATTTTGTTTCGAATATATAAAGTAGCAATATTTGTAAATAACTGTTTAAGTTTTAAAGTACAGAACGAAAAAAGTTTATTTATATTTGGTAATTTGTAACTTAAAACCACTTTTTTCAGATGAAATCAAAGCTCTCGTTGGATGCGATTGTTTAACTATCAGTCCAAAACTGTTGGAAGAACTGGAAAAAAGTAACGAACCTCTGAAAAAGCTGTTAAACGAGGAAACTGCAAAGAAATGCGACCTTAAAAAGATATCTTTGAAGGAATCAGAATTCAGATGGATGCTAAACGAAGATCAAATGGCGACTGACAAACTAAGCGATGGTATTCGAAAATTTGCAGTGGACGTGAGGAAATTGGAGGCTCTTCTGAAGGATAAATTGCAGGCCTAAAAACAATTTTATATGCCAATTCTTAGATCTTGCAAAATAAATTGGTACAAACGATGACAGTCTACAATTTTTGATTAACATGAAAGTTCCTTTGAAAGGGACTATATTTTTTATAACATTTTTTTATCTTATTTTTTGATGATGATTTGGATGGAGTGGTGAATGTTGCATTTCTTAATAAACTTATCAAATATTACAAGATAACTTGGTCATTGTAAAACCTAATGTCCTACCCCATACCATTTTTTTATATATATATTTCTATTATATTTTTACTTTATACTTCTAATTCCAATTTTATAAATTCATACAAATTATGTGATAGATTAATTATTACTTTCTTATTGCCAAAATTTTAATGTATAATTTAATTTACTCGTTAATACAGAATGATATTTTAAAGTTTATAAACTTCACTTTTTAATTTAATCAATATTATATAATACCGAATTTGCGGTTCTTTTATATTAACTTTGCATGGAACTATACTGGTGACCTTGAAGATGTGCCGGTCAATGAATGCGCGTATTTTCGACTGAAAGTATTCACCAAAAAGTAAGCAAAAAAAACGTAACTTTGTAAAATAAAAGTCGTTACATAAGTTTGAGAAAATACAATTTTTACTTAAAAATATTAACAACAAATTTTCTCAATTCATTTAAACTAAATAGTTTTACTATTTTTTGTAATAAATGACAATTACTTGGAGTTACAATTGCACAAATATTGCTGCAATTTTTTCCAGGGACAATTGCTAAATACTCCAGAACACAAGTCTTGCTATGATTTTAAAATCATTTTACAAAGTGTCACGAAATTCAATACAATACTTATCCGAAATGTTGAGAGAAAAAAAAGAGTCCAGCGATATCAAAATTCCGAGCAATCTCTTACGTGCCGTAATATTTCTCGTAAAAAGAGAAAAGAAACAACAACCATTCCCAGCGATTGTCCCTTTCCGCCTGACAGTCGTGCGAATGCGCACGCGTGACCATTGGTATCGCGCACGCGCACTCTTCGAAAAATCACGGAGTCGCACGCGTTGCGTGGATTGGCCTGCGATCACGTAAACCCGAATCGTGCACGAACGAAAATAGTTTCGCCGAAATGATGTACTGTTCGCGATCGCACTTAGTTTACTTAAACACGTCGTGCGAGTGATCCAACGGACCGATGAGTCTCCAGGACAGCTACTTCGCTGGAGATGTCGAGGACGACATAGTTCAGTTTGCGGGCAAGCTCACGAGAAAGAGGTAATGCGCCAAGCCAACGAAAGAATAGCATCTTATCGCGCCTAGAAAAGTATTGTTATTGTTCTTATGGAGCACAAAGGATTGCCGCTACGTTTCTCGAGTATTATTGTCTGCTAACTTGCACCGTAATTTTTTTTTCGTCCAATTTTTTTTTTCCTCTTGGAAAATAAAATTAGGAGGAAAAAAAAAGTTCATTTATTTTTACTGCTTCCAGGTTAAGGTCAAATTTCCATTTCTTTTTTTTTGGTTATGTTTTGACCTGAAAATAACGCTTTTTATTCCATCTGGCTATATTAAGACTGCCACTTCGTGTTTTAAAGTCCATTTTCTTTTTATTGTAATTATTTATAATCCCCAATTGTTGTTGCTGTTTGTATGTATGTTATTAAAAAGAAGATTCCTTTAAATGTCAAGTATTTTTGTTTTGGATCCTTGTTGGGATTAGGTAATTTTGAAAATGAAAAATTTCAATTTGCCTTTTTTATCAGATTATTGTTTTCTGAAGAACAGTTTTAATTGTTATTTCAGTTGTTGTTATTAAATTTATTTTAATTTTAATGAAAGGTATTACGTAAAAGCATTTGAACATTTTTATTGGAAATATTAAATTACTAATTAATTAATAACACAAACAAATAATAGATTGTAGTAGAAAACAGATATTTAAATTAAATAAGTTTCAATATAATTTTTAAAGGATTTATCATTATGAAAGTTTTATATATAACTTCTAATTTTATTTTTGTTCACCTTCGTTTTGATTTCTTAAGCACTTTGTTATTAATTGATTTACTTATCATTTGTCTATTTTCTTTATTTATGATTCTGTATTTGTTAAATTATTTATTGAAATTAAAGAAATTATATAAATTAAATATCACTATATTTATGCAAATTAAGATAAATAATCAAATACCAAAAATTGCAACAAGAAACAGCGATCTCAATCCAAGTTCATTCACCTGTTCGATCCACTAAATAACATTCAAATCCAAGTATCGAGGCATGAACTCCGCGAAGTACATTTTCTTAATAGACAATTCAATGGAAAACAACGGTACTCACAGAGAAAATCCCTGCAATTGACTACTACATTGCTTATTAACATAATTTATGCATATATAATTAACTTTCAATGACTTTTTAAATACTAGGGACACGTTTAATTTAGAAATTAAGACCTTAACAAAAGAATTTTAGATTAATGTTTAAAGGTTCGTTTAATCTTATTTGAAATTGTACTTTTATATACATATATTTTTCACATAGTTTAATATAATTTGATTAAAGAGCATTCTATTCATGTCTTATTGTTTACATAAATGTATATATAATTATATTTATAATATTCATTTATAATCTAAACAAAGTCCAGTTTTATCCACATGTAATTATTGCAAACAAATGTATAGATATTATTATAGTCCGTAGTTAATTAAAGTGTATGACAACTATGATAAATAAAATTTTTATGTTTCAATGCTGAATGATATATTTTCAACATTATTTTATATTACAAGTATAACAAAAAATATTTTCTCTTAAATATTTAAAAAAAAATGTAAAACATAAATAATTATACATGATTGAATAAGTGAAGTTTAATTGGAGGAAATCGCTGTACATCATTATGATGCTGACTTTCTTATGTTGTTATGTATATTACCTGTTTCCCTGTAACTGCCCTTGTAATGCAAAATAGAACGAATAACCAGTTTATTTCATAATTGTCTTATCTTGCAGTGAGTGGGTCAGTTATCAACAAGATTAGTTGAGTTTATGCAAATTACTTTTAACAGTTTTATACAGATATTAAGATAAAAGAAATATTAGTGATATTGTTAAATAGCAAAACATCTAATGGACAATAGATTCATCTATAATTATCTTATATTTAAAGTATCATTTGATATAATGTATTTATTTAAATAGTTTTTCCTCCTTTCAATTTCTTATCTTGTTCTTATATAAGGTAGATTAAAAAAATATTTAATCAAGAAAAGTAGACTTTACTTTTAGAATGTAATTAATAATAGATTGTTTTGAATATAATGGAGAATCCATTATTGTTAATTATCGTCTCGAGGCTTAATAATATTTACAACACTATAAAATATTATTGTATTTATATTTTTAAAAGAACAAAAGGCTTAACAATTATTATGACATTCTTTATGTTTTGAAAATGTTTTAAAATTTATGTTTGCAATTATTGCAAATCACTAATAATTCATAATATCTTTAATTTACAATGAAAAATTTCAATTATTTAAAATTATTTCTCTGTCTATACATGGTTTTACATTTGATTATAAAGAAATGACTACAAAATTATATAATTGACTTTATAATTAATAAAAAAAATATTAGTTTTACATTTTCAAACTACTAAAAATCTAGTAAATTTAAATTTACAACATTTAACACAGTGACTTTACTCGAGCGCCACCTATGACTTCTGAATTAATATCAACACGTGACAATAATAACATTGAATCACTTTACTCGAGCGCCATCTATAACTTCTGAATTAATATCAGCACGTGGCGGCAATAAAATTGAATCCATCACTCAAACCAAAAACCAAATATAATTATATTAAACAAAGTAATAACTTAATTAAGTTGAATTTAATCGAAATTATCCACAATTCCATCCACCTGAACAATTCAATATTAAAAAAAAAATGTCCCTAAAAGAGTTATTTACGTCCCGCAGCGCCATCTAGATGCCAAAATTTAGTTTGCACCAGGAAGGCAGAGGGAGAAAGTGGGGTTATGTAAAATCGGATATTTGAGGCAACGAAATAGTGGGGATAAAGCCTCCGTTACGTTCACCTTTCCTACCGGAGCAGTTTAGTTTTACTTTCGGACGTGAGCAGTTAGTCACAAACGCGCACTCTTTTCACTTTCAGAGTACTTGTGTTCCCGCCGGTCAACAATTACCGAAGGTTTCTTATACATCAGCTGGTGCAAGAAAGGTTTCCTGAATTGTTGCACACATTTTCAATAGGACAGAGAATATCCAGACGAACTGTCGTTTGCTTCAAGTCTGATGTGTTAAGGTACAGCACTCTTCTTCGGGGATCAACTAACTCCAAGGATAACCCTTTTAATTAAACCGATTGAAATCTGTTCGGGAATAAGTGTTTGATCTAACCACGTGGTTTTTTTTAGAGATCCAAAGATGATGGATATTGAAAAAAGGTCTACAATGGTGACTTCCGAAAATCATGCAAAACAAAGACAAGGTTGGTTGACTGATCCTTGATTAGTTCGATTGTTGTGGGGTTGGGATGGAACTGTGATTAATTTGTGATGTTTGTTTTATTCTAGTAAAATCAGTGCCTACGGTCCAAATTTACCGTCCACCGGCTGCCAGAAAAGCTGTTAAAAAAGAGCCGTCTGCTTTTGATCAAGAATCAATTACTCCTGATAATAATGCTCGGTGAGAACTTAGATATTTATTACAAAGAAAGAAAATAAAGTTAATAGTTAGCTTCCTGAACATCAGAATCTGAAACCGTGGTATTAGGTGGTGGTAATTGCATTTTAACAATGTCAATCCCAGTTACCTTGAAAAATATAGGAAAAATAAAAATATATTTCCTATACATTCACGATAGCTGGTATTAGTACTGTCAAAATATAGTTTCAGATTCTGAAGTTCAGAAAGCTTATCAAAGGTGATCTCATAATTTGTTAAATACATTCATGGAAATTTCCATCAAAACCATCAAGAGAAAAATTTGGTTGTAAAGATGTTTAATGTATTTTTCAAGAATGCCAACAGACAGTTGTTTGTGAATTCATAGAGCTTCATTTTCAGTAATAATTGACGTAAAATAACTTTTAATATATAATTACTTTTAGATATATAAATTTATCAGGTTTATATTTAGATTGATTGTATGAAGATAAGAATTTAAATTTATATTATAAAGGTTTTATAAGTGGTACATTTAAACATACAAAATTTGAGCTTTTAATAGGTTTCAACATAATTTGATAGCATGTTAACATTTTATAATGCCTTGAACTGGGAAAAAAGTATTCAAATTGTATATATTAATCCTCAAGCAGATAAAAATAATTTTTCATGGACATGTATCAAGAAATTATTGATTTTTTTTAATTAATTAATAAAATGATTTAACAAATGTATGATTACTTAAAGGTCTTATATTTTTGTAAATATTGAGTTAACTTCTTATGATTTATAGTTTTGTGTATAATATTTATACAAAATATAAGATCCAAATTAACATTAGTAAAACAATATGTTCCTATTATTGAAATGAGAAATCCCTATCCCTCGCAATTACAAACCTCGCCTACGGCTCGACTTGTAAACTTTGCTCGGGAAACGGGATTTCTCATTTCATCTCCCTTGGTGCAAAATATACTATAACACGGATGGAACACTGACCGAAACATAACTGAGACGATGACAGCTGAACTAGGCTTGTATATTTACAAATAGACATACACCGAGAAAAATAAATAGCATATTTAGCAATAAATCCTGGAATACTGAACCTATACGTTCTTTGTATGTGTATCACTTATAATTTTTGGGAATGTTTTCTATACACATTGTATAGTATTCTATGT
>JABFPN010002894.1:0-20184 GCA_022817305.1 Leptoteleia sp. ZL-2020 | reverse complement strand
ATTAACACCTTAAACAATCTGAGGTTAAAATTAAATAAAATTAAATTTAAATTAAACAATGTTAAATTTTATCATTTTAACACTATAATAATAATAATTGAATTTCCAATACTTATGTTTAATTGAACATTGACGATTAAATGGTTAATAAATTTGTGACAGATACGCGACATAGAAATACGATGTTATTTATCTTTTATTTAATTACTGTTGCTATGGTAGTGGTATAAAATATATTTGCAACATTGACATGTAAACTTGTGAAAACCGTACCGTATGCCTATCCTAACCATATGTAAATATTTCTTAGACAAGCATTATTGAATATACTTAAACTAAGTATATGTATTGTTTTTTCCTACATATATGTATAGGAATATCAGTATGCCCACCAGAAGAAAAATGCATGGTAAATAGAAATACATTTTCTGTTAACAATAAACATATATGTGTAGACAGACTACTATTTCCATGTAATGCTAGTCATTTCTATCAGTGCGGTTAAACTATATTTTTCTCTGAGTGTAACAGTGCACCTTCTTTTGTTTTTCCAGTTTTAAGTGACTGCTTTACTAACAGATGTATGATTTACTTTATCCACCATATAGGTTCAAATGATATGCTTAATATATATAGGTTTGAAGATGTAGATTCTTTTCAATTATTTTTTCCCATGTAAATTATTTAATCTTATATATCGTAATATGTGGAATTTACTTGATGATATTATTAACATTTTTCTTGTTTTTGATATATAAAAAATGTAAATCTCATGCTCGCGTTTCTCATCATAATATAGCCAATCATTTTCAATAATTTCGTAGAATAGCCGCATCTGAAGAGAACAAATACTTGCAGAGAAATATCTTGCAATCAATTGAACGGTCTAATGAAAAAAGAGCACTGACGGCCGACGCGGTTATTCTGTGTTTGCTAGTTTATAGAAATAGGAATGAGAATTTGAAAGTTACATAAAATTTCAGAAAAAACATCGATTTATATAAAATGTCGGAATTTCCTATTGAAAAATCTTTTGATTATTACGAGGGTCAGTCCCCTTTTTGCATCCAAGTATTCAATTTTAAATAATAAATATTTATCATTTTAAAATATGTACTGTTTTACGCGTTATGTCATTATTAATGAACACTACTGAAATAAATAAAGTGACCAAAATCCAAATGATGTCAGTTAATTTTTTATCAATATTTTTCAGCGATAACACGTAACAGATCTGTAATATAATAAAATTGTATATAAACATTCCATATTTTATGAGTGAAAATCATTAAATAAAATTGTGAAACAATCTAAACTATCTTATTATGTTGCATCAATTTAACGTAAAAATAAAATATAACAATTTATTATAAACGATTAATTACGCTGAGAAAAAGAATAATAATAATATTAAATATATGTTATTTACTTTGGAGTAACTAAATAATTATAGTCCTATTTACTTCACTTTTTGTTGTCATAACAAAGATTTTAATTAGACGAACCAGAATCCTGGTTATCACGAAAAATAACTAGATGACTTTTTCTCGGTGTAAAACAATATTGTTAATAAGTTTATAAAAAATAGTAATTTTGAATTAAAGTATATATTTTTCATAACATATATGTATTACACGAGGAGTATTTACCTGCCCGCAAAGTATATAAATAGATAAGAGTAATTGTAGAATACGAAGTGTAATTCGATTAATCGGATTTTGAGATGGCCATTCAAGAAGCAAACAACAGACGTATTTATAAATTATAAAATATCGCGTATTAAATACCGAATCGACACCAGTCTTTATTTTCTGATAACAAATTTTTGCTCGGTTTTCATCCCAATTATTCTTCATTAACAATGTATTGTACGTCGGTCGTAGCATTTCTTTTCAGTTGTAACAAAACTTGATATTAATTGTACTTACTTTAACGCTAAAAGCATTCAATATTTATAGAAAGATATTAAATACATTGAAAACTCCTTTGTAACTTAAATATAATTTTCTCATTTCCTTTTGTAATTCATAATTCGTCATTATAACATTTATTTAAGTATAAGTTATAACGTTATAATTATCATTGACAGTAATTTTGCTTAATTAATGAAAATTAAAAAGTTACAGTTTAATGTGTATAGAATTTATAATTATCTTTAATAATAAAAAAGGCGTTTAATTTTTTATTACCTTTAAGAAGATTGATAATTTATCGATTAATTCTAATTTGTGTACTACTTTCAGTTTAGAACTGCTCTTGATAATACTCTTTTCCAACGAATACAAATGTCTCTTGATTAATTAGTATAAGGAATTCTGTTTCAGTTTTTCAAAGGTAATTTCTGTTCTATACTTTTTTATTAAATCTCGTTAAACTAGAATTATGGATTGTATGATATCTGTAACTAGACGGTGGATATACACTACTTTGATTTGCCTTTGGCACATAACCGTGTCACTTACACTTCCTTATTACTTCTTTGACATTTAAACGTGTTGCATAATTTTCCCACTGATTCCGTGTGGCACTCTTCTCATCAAATCCAAAATTGTACTATAATATTTTAATAAATTTAACTAATTCCGTTGATATAGCACTTTGACACGCCCTGAAGATGTTTCTTCAGTACGTGTCAAAAATGCTGTCCAGTATCCAGGACTAATTGTTGAACAGAATTGAACCAAAATTTAACTTAATGCAATGTAAATTTGAGGAAATCGTCCGATATACTTTATATGTCAAGATGTAATTTTAATTTGTAAATTAATAAATATAACACGGTACAAAAAAAGACGTAATACCAATATATTTTCTTTGAGAATGGAATTCTACAAAGATATACAAAAACAAAACAACTACAATCAGAATATTTACATTCAATGGGGAATTTGTTTGGTTTCCCTTGTTTTATTGAAAGATGTTGTGCTTACCTGTTTCGTAAAGCAGATTATATTGGTAGCACTAATATAGAAATACAAACATAATAGCGAAATGTTCGGGATAACACATTTGCTTCTTTTTCTAACAAATAAAAGTTTCTATTTCAATACCAGTGCTACTAACAATATACATTGGCGATGATTTTGATGCCCTAAATAAAATATGGTTGCCTTACCAAAGCCATATTTTAAATTAATTTAAATTTCTCGCATTGAATAATTACCGAATTTTCTTAAATGGTTTAACAATTAGAAACTTTTATTCAAAATTGAATCAATGATCACAACTTTGCATTATTTACAATAAAATTTTATAATTAAAAATAAGAGAATATCTCATACTAGAATTAGATATTCTAATATTTTATTAACACATCATGGTGCGTCGTAGTTAGTATTTTTTTCCGCAAAAAGATGTTCAAGTTATTTTAATTATTAGTTAATAGAGTAACAATCTTAATGTTGTAATAAATATACATAATTTCAGTGCATATAAAATTGGTGCGTATATTCGGACGGCTTTTGATGAGGAATTATACTCAAGGATATTTTACTCAAGTAATATTTTTATCTCGAATAGTGATAATAGCCGTGCAATATGTGAAAGCAGCTTGCAACATCTGAAACAAAATAAAAATATTAATCTAAAACTCTTATTATTGGGGAGGGGGTGCTTTCACTGTAAAAGTTCAAGCATTTTCAAATTCTTGCAAAGGAAAATTAAGATTACCTTTACGAAAAATTCTAGTGAAATTATTATAATGCCGCTATAATTGATTACGCATTTTATATTACATCGTGTAAATAAAATAAGAAACGATTTTCTTGTATTTGCAGGAAAGTCTAACCAGTCTGTTTCGTAGCTAGAAAAATAAATAAAGCTGTGTATGTTTTACACATATGTATACATTGAAAACTGTTTCTTGTAAAGTTTAATAGTAATTGATTTATTTATTATTATCCTGGATCTATGGTAATATCCTTCAAGGTGAAACGGTATTTGAACAGTGTTTATTTTTCTCAATATGAATGTAAGAGTAAGTACCACTAGCTTAATGAAATATATTTAAAACTCTTTTATATGCCATGGATGTAACTAAGTTTTTAAATTATTACAGGTTTTAGAGGTAAATGGTACTTTTTTTTATTAACGATAATAATGATTTCTGACAGATACCAGCAGTTTTTCAGACTGCTACTTTTCTCCGTTATTAACTGTCCCACTATGCAAAGTGCAAATGCTCCTATAAAGTCAAATGTTAAAATTATCAGTACTCTCATCACATCTGCTTGATTTTTTATCATCAGTAGACTCTAAAACATTTTATTGAACAATAAGTTATATATTAAGATAAAAAGTTATTTCCCTAATAACGCAAATATTTATGAATATTTATCAACATCTTATATGTATTTTATAAATATTTATCGCAATTTATAAAAAATTATATAAAAATTTATAAATAATTACTATTTATTGTACATGCGTTATATAAATATTTAATGTCAGTGGCTTAAAACATTTATTCTACATTTTGTAACCGTTTATTAGACATTCGTTATTAATTTATTAATACTGCATCAGTATAGATAATGGTAAAATTTGTTGTTCCTTTCAATAACAAAAAAAGTAAAAAAGTTTTCGTAGTTAATCATGTGGTAAGGCGCTTGGCTTGTAATTCGTAGCTTGTGAGTTCGAATCTTTGTGGTACTACCGTTTTCATTTTTATTATTTAATTATAATACCTATATAAATATCTTGAAAATATTTTATTAATATTTTCTTCATATTTGAAAATATTTATAAATCATTTATTTCTTCAGACATTAAATATTTATAGAATACTTACGAAATATGTGTAAAATAGAGATAAATATATATAACTATTTATATGATATACAAGATGGATTGAAAAAATATTTATGTAACATTGCATAAATATTTTGTGCTATTAGGGTTATCTTGTTTATAAGTTTCATTCTCACGTATATTAATAAGCTCATCTCCATTGTACCTAAGCCCAATGCGAATATTAACAATAATTTTGACCACTCATTAACAAGGAAAAGGGACCTTGAATTGAAATATTACAATGAAGTCATCAGAATCCTAATTGTAATTTATCTCCAAATATCACTATATTAAAAGCGACTCGAAATAATGTTACTGTCTCATTACGAATATTGAGAAAACTTTTTGTTTTAATTATTAACTAATGGGGAAAAAAGCTTTGTGTACTCTTTGGACTATACAGGAGAAGTGTAACATCTTCAGGATTTAGACATGGCGAAATTTATATGGCATATATGAGACAGAGATGGGGTATACATATGGAATTGGAATTTATTTCCAAAGTATCACCTAATATTTTGCAAACATCTAAGGTTATTTAAGACTTTGATATACATTTAAATTATACTTATATAAAATATCTAACTCAAGAAAGTTTTGATGGTAGTAAGCACTTAAGCGTAGCTCTTGTGAGATGTACATGTCATAATCTCCCATATACTTTGTTCTTATATTCTTCAAGTTTTCAAGTCTGCACCTTAAATTACAAATAAATGTCCATATAAATAGACGTGTACAGAAGCACACGGATTAAGGTATAAAAGGAATTGTCTTGAATGTATATTTTATTTCTGTTAAAATTTGCATATTCTTATAACAGTTGCAATGGTGCTATTGAGAGTCAATCAAAAAATTACTAATACAAGATATCAAAGGTATTATTTGTAAGATTATTAAAGAAATCTATACCAGAGGAATAATACTTATCATTCCTCTTTAAACTTTGTTAGACGTCTTTGATATCCCTTAAGTTTGTGATTACTCGCTTTCAAATATCTCTCGATAAACTTTGTTTATGTTTCAGTTGGTATTAAATATTGAAACAATATCCAAATTCTGCTCCAGATCATTAGTCTACTGTAACGAAATCTAATCTAAATTTGTACATTATTTGATGTGATTCTTATAGTGTACGATTTTATTTCATGGAAGAAATTATTATCTGGGAATTTAATTTTTTCAGTCAATTTATAAAGTTAAATACATTAAAGACACGCATAAAAATTATTCCACAGCCTTCTTACTTTAGAATTACTAGTTTAGAAAATCCTACAGTTGTTAGCATTGTAATGTTGTTTTCCATCATCAAAGCATATATGTTAATATATGTAACGCCAATTGCATAAGTTATATACTGAACAAAAAATGTATTTCTTTTCACAAATAGGACATCCCAGTGTGTTATGAAATAGTTGCCTTGTTGGGAAGGGTCAATAAAACCAATGATTGGTGTTGATATTAATCCAACAGTTAATATTATGTGAAATACTAAATTGAATAATCACAGTATTTTACAGTTACCCATCATTATAAACTATATATTATAGTGAAGACTCCAGAGATATCTGAAGTAAAAATATTGTAATAGCAAAATATTATTATGTTCAAAAATAATATTATATTGGAATATAATAAATTTATTATATTAAAATATTATTATAACGGTGCTTAATAAACAACAGTTACGGAATTCAAGAATGAAACGTTTTTCAAATTAAAAATTAAACAAAGATTTTTTCTCTTTTTAAGAAAAATGATACAAATATTATTTTGATAATGTTTGAAAAATATGTTTAACATTTTAAAATAATATTTCTATAATATTATTCAGGGCGGACTTTTAATAAATCTCTACAAAATATTTTTAAATATTATGTAATAGTATAAAACACTATATAAATATTATTCATTATTAGAGTTTCTACGTCTTGACAAATTTTTCTTAATTGGAAAACCTTATACACTTATTATAAGAGGAAAATCTTACGTAATTAAGTTTAATTTAAACTTATTTATCATATCATTAACACGACTTTCAGTACACCCTGAGAAAAAAATTTATTATTCTTAAATAAATATAATTTTAAACAAATAAATTATATAATTTAAATATGAAGATACTAAATATTTATTTCACTGAAATACAATAAATGCTTTTAAACAAATTAATTTATTGAATTTAAATAAACGGCTTACATTTGAAACAAATACTTTAACTTTATTTCAAATAAATTTTTTCGTTACTTGAAATAAATTGTTCAAATAAAGATATTTTTTTAAAATTATTAAATTTTTTCTCTGCGTTTAAGCATAACAATATTTTTTACAGTGCTGGTAATCTTTACCAGGCAAAATTGTAATGTATCGTTCGGATATCTCTGAAATGTTCACTAAAGTAGTTAATCTTACACATCGGAATGTGTGAAATTTACTTGATGTGGTTAATAAAACTTTTCTGTTTTTCGATATATAATGAATGTAAATCTCACGTTCACGTTTCTCATCGTAATACTGCCAATCGTTTTCAATAATTTCGTAAAGTTGCTGCATCTAAACCATTCATGCACTTGTAGAAAAATATCTAGCAGCGTATTAAAGGGCCAGACGCTACAAGAAGACTGACACTTGCGGTACTTTTCAGTGCTGAAGACGAAACGTTTTCAAAATGAAAAATGTAAACAACTTTATTATTGTTTTGTATTCACATCCATTTCAATGTTTGCATGTAAAATAAACAATATTATTGTTTTTATTTCTTTAATCTGACCTTCCAAATGTTTATAAACAGTGCTAATTTATATGTTAAATTTCAAAAACGTTTCATTTTTCAGTTCCATATTGGAAGTTTACATATATGTAGTTCCAAAAAAAAAAAAAAACATCACTTTATATAAAATATACAATTTTCCGATTGAAAATTCTTATGACTATCACGAATGTCAGTCCAATCAATGCAGTCTACCATTCAATTTTAAACAGTACATATATATTATTTTAAAGTATGTACTTCTATACGATTTATAAATTTATGAATGCATATTGTTAAAAAAAGAGAATTGATCACAATCCAATTAATGTTTGACATTTTTTCATCAATAGTTTTTTGCGATAACAAATAATGCACCTATGATATAATGAAAAGTTATGTAATGGATTTTTATAATGGATTTGTATCATACGTTATTCAAATTGTAAATAATGTCAAATCTTTTATTAACGTCAATAGTTAAATGTATTCTTAAAATAAAAATATAATAAAGTATTCGTAATTTGATCGATATAAATATTCCTTGCATAGCGTGCGACTAAACTATGTGGAGAGAAAAGAAGAAAAATATACGGAGAAAAAACATTGTTAATAAAGTAGTTATATACTTGTCATTTATATAATAATATTCGTTTCATATTTGTAAAAGTCACATAAAATTATTAAAAATTATTACAATACTGACGTAAAAATATTTCGTGGTTCATTATTATTAGACAGACATCAAGAGGTGATTCTCCCATCAAAGAACGTATAATCGACCCTAATTATTCTCTATGTATATGTAGTTAATTTCGATGGTAAATGAAAAAATTCTTTTTTCATTTATATCATTTTTTGTCGTTATAATTAAAATTCTAGTTAAACTAACCAGATTCCTGGTTAGTGCGAAAATTATCTACATGATTTTTTTTCTCGATGTAAATTATTAAAACATTATTAATAAGTTCTTAAAGAGTTAGTAATTTTCATTTAAGATTTACAATTTTCATCACACATGCTAAATAAGGAAAATAAGGAACTACTTTTACCTGACCAGAAAGTACATAATTACTTAAAAGTACGTACAGAATACCAAGAGTATTTCTATGGATGGGATTTTGAGACGGCCAATCAAATAGCAAATAACATACGTATTTATAAATGTTTAAATATCGCGTATTAAAAACCGAACCGACACCCGTCTTTATTTTCTGATAACAAATTTCTTCTTGGTTTTCACTCCAATCTTTTTTCATTAACAATCTGTTGTACGTCAGTCGTAGCATTTCTTTTCAGTCATTACAAAACTTGATATTAACTGTACTTACTTTAACGTTAAAAAAATAAAATATCTATAGCAAAATATTAAACACGCTGAAAACTTTTTTTAATTAATTATAATTGTCTCATTTCCTTTCGTAATCCGTAATTTGTCATAGCACTATATTATTGATTATTTCTAAGACGGTAATTTTGCTTAATTACCGTTTATAAGACGGTAATTTTGCTAAAGTTATGGTTTAATGTGTGTTGAGTTTATATTTATCTTTAATAATAAAAAAGGCGTTTAATTTTTTACTTACCTTAATAATACTTATATTTTATTGATTAATTCTAAATTGTGCAGTATTTTCAGTTTTGAGCTACACTTGGTAATGCTCTTTTCCAACGAATACAAATGTCTTTTGAATAATTATTATAAGGAATACTGTTTCATTTCTTCAGAGGTGCTATTTAATAAGATAGAAGTTAACGTTTAGTCAAAATAATGTTGTTTTTAATTCGGATAATTAATTTCTTTTCTATACTTTTTTGTATACTTTTTCTGTACTAATTTGCGTGAAGAAAGTAAAATCATTGATGGAACAAATACGACTCAAAAATTTGTTAAACTAGAAATATGGATTGTATGTTATCTGTAATTTGGCGGTGAATATAATAGTGCATATAATATTAAAAAGTAGTCCTTATTACCTCTTTGACACTTAACCGAAGCAGAAATTTTCAGAAGTTCGACTGATTAAAAAAATCCGAATGTTTTTAACTTCTGACATACGTTCAAGTGCCAAAAAGTACGTAAATGATGACTGAAAGAATGATGAATATAAGGATAAAGATGTAATAAACAACGAAACATCGTAAAACTAGAAATATTGATTATATGTTATTTGCAAATTTACGGTAAATATACACTACTTTATCGCGTTTTTGTCACTTAATCTACCATGTCGCTTACACTTCCTTGTTACTTCTTTGGCACTTAACCACGTCAACCAATAATTTAAAGACTATTTATTATAAGAATATTCATATGTGTACGTATTCTTGAGAATCAAATTATACACCCATGTACACAGAACGGCGTTGTAGTCTGTATATAAAAAAATATAAATTATTTTAATTTTATCTATAAAAGGCACCAACTCTGCAATAGCAGACTTTATGTACTACCTGAAAGTGATGAATTATATAAATATAAATAATTATTTATATATTTATTATACTTTACTTCGTTAATCATTTCGTTGTTCTCTTTTTATTGATATATCCTAATAAATATTGTTTAGGCATGTCAATAAAATAGAAAAAAAAAAAAAAAAAAAAAGAAGAGAGAGTGTTCTATGAAGAATTTACTATGTACATCCTTTGTAATCGAGTGGGTGTACAAACGGATTTCAACCTATTAAAATAAACTTAAATCGTTATATTCGGGTGGTAAATAAATTTATCAGAAACTCTTGAGGGTTTGTGATCTGGTCCTGATAAGATAAACGGATTTTAGTCTGATAAGATAATGCTTAAAGACTATTACTAATTGTTTCATTATTTGCTAGATCAGGACCACGTTAATCCCTGGCGTTGTGCACGTATATAGGTGCTGATTTAAATGCCTTATCGGTGCTTGATCAAGAAATATGCTTATTCTATGACAATCATATTTTTCAACTTTTTTAATTAACAATGAAAGAATACTTCGCATTAGAATTATATTAACACGTCATGAATATCAACGTCATTGTTGATATTCCGACAGCTTTTGATGATTATACTCAAGGATTATCTTCCTTCAAAATCTGGCTTTATTTTTTATAGAATAACTTTTATCACATTAAGCAATATTTTTATCCCGAATCGTCAGAATAGCCGTGAAATATGTGAACGAAGCTTGCAACATCTGCAACGAAATAAAAATATTAATCGTAAGTCCCAATTTTTTTTCGGGAATGGGGCCTTCATTGTGGGAACTGAGATATTTTCAAATTTCTGAAAATGAAAATTTAGTTTACCTTTACAAAAAATTCTAGTGATATTACTAAGATGCCATTGTAATTGAGCACACTTTTAACATCACATCGTGCAAATAAAATAAGAAACGATTTTATTGTATTTGGTGGAAAGTATAACCAATCTGTTTCATAGCTAGAAAAATAAATATGTTTAAATTAAAAACTTCTTTTAGCGGTCATTCAGCTGCTAAACTGAAATCGTGACTTTTGTGTCACGTTTTCGAAAACAAAACGAATATCATTATAAAAATCATAGTTTGAACAAGTGTGTATCCCGTTTACTAACAATCTTAATAATTTTTCTTAATCTTTTTTCTCCGTATAAGAGAAACTACCACTTGCTTAAAGAAATACCTTCAACATTAGGCAAAAATACAAAAAACGAACATATACCAAAAGGTTTTCAAACTGCTACTTTTTTCCGTTATTAATTCTCCCATTGTACAAAGTGCAAATAGTCCAACAAAGTCAAATATTAAAATCATCATTGCTTTGAACATGTCTGAGTGATTTTTTATCATCAGTAGACTCTAAAACATTACATTCAACAATAAGCTACGTATTAAAATAAAAAGTTATTTATCTTGCTTATAAGTTTTATTCTTACATATATTAATAAGCTCATCTCCATTGTGCCCAAGCCCAATCCGAATATCAGCAATAATTTGGTCCATTCATTAACAAGGAAAAAGATCCTTGAATTAAAATATTAAAATGAAGTCATTAGAATTATTAATTCTAATAACTTATTCCTATATATAATAATCTAATATGTATTAATAAGAAAATTAATATTAATAAAACACCTAATAAAGTATAATTGCTTTCCTTAAATATCTAACAATCTTACCACTCTATTAAGTGATGACTAAAAATAATATTTTAAAATATTATAAATGTAACCATAATATTAAGAATATTGAGGAATCTAAATTTCATTGGTTTGATTAGTAATCAATGAGAAAAAAATTATATAAATACTTTCTTTAATTTGGATTTGACCTTGCGATCTCCAGTTTTGATAACAACGGTCTTAAGGAAGGGTTAAATTCTATCTAAAGAAATTGCTGTCTTGTTTATATATAAAATATCGGATAATTTTTAATTAAAAATAGAAAAATAATACTAAAAATATTTCTACATAATTATAAAAGTGGACATTATCGTTAAAAAAAAGCTTAATAATATAGTAATTTAGTTAAAATAAAAGTTAGTAAAATACATTTTGTTAAGTAAGATCGTGGTCGGGATCCACAAGGGATCTTTTACCGTCTGTATGTAATGCCGATCAGACTTTTACTTAACAGACTGTAATTGTCAATAAACTAAGTTCTACTAAGTAAACATGTGCGTTGTTACAAGATACATAATTTTCAGGGTATTATCTCGTATTCTGCAAACATCTAAGGTTATTCAAGATTTTAATATACATTTAAATTATACTTATATAAAATACTAACTCAAGAAAATGTTGATGATAGTAAGCAGTTAAGCGTAGCTCTTGTGAAACGTAAGTGTCATAATCTTTTATTTCCTTTGTTTTTATATTTGTCAAGTTTTCGAGTCTATACCTTGAATAAAAATTGAAAATCCATACGTGTATATATAAACACATAAATTAAGGTTTAAAGGAGATATTTCAAATGTATTTTTTATCCCTATTAATTAATGTTTGCATAATCTTATATCAGTTGCAACGCTGCTTTTGGGAGTCTGTTAATAACTTCATGACTTGAGGTGATGCTCAATGCATAGGGAACTCTCTCAAGTATCGGCTTTGTTGTTTGCTTTATTATTATACAAATTAAATAGATAATAGTTTTATAATACAATGATCAGGCAGTCATTCTATAACGTTAGGGGAGTATTGTTGATGATATTAATATGTTTTTTGAAGAGCAATAAAAAAATGTATTAACTATGATTGATTATAATTAAATGTCGATAAAAAATATTAATTCACGAAAATTTTCATCAGCATTTTTAAGAAAATACTTTTTTATAGGCTGTAGTATACTTCCGGTGCTAAAGAATGTCTGTCTGATTACTATGTTACACTGAAATTAAATACATCAAATACATGTATTAATATTATTTTACAGTCTTTCTTACTTCAGGATTAATAATTTAACACATCCTCCATTTGTTAGTATTACAATACTTTGTTCAAACATTAAAAGATATATGTTTATATACACAGCGGCAAGTGCGTAAGTCACATACTGAACGAAAAATTTATTTCTTTTGACAAATAGCACTTCCCAGTGTGCTACAAAATAGTTGCTTTTTTGAGAAGGTTGAATAATGGTGCAACCAATGATTGGTGCTGATATTAATCCAACAGCAAGCATTGCATGAGCTACTAAATTGAATAATCATAATATTTTATAATTACCCATCATTACAAGTGATGTATTATAATGAAGACTGCAGAGATATCTGAAGTCAAAACTTATTTTGTGTTAATTTATTCCGTATTTATGCATCGGAAAAAATAATGGCATAGAATCGACATTGGTGAATGAAGTAAATCATACATCTGGCAGGAATGCAGTCATTTAAAATCGGTAAAGCAGCCATTTTAAACCGGTAAATCGAAAAATAAAATTTCAATGAGACATTGCTAGATAATGTGTAACATTTTTTATTTTGAAAACGTTTTATTTTTCAGTACAATATTTTTAGTTGCCAGTACTAAATTTTTCTCTGCGTGTAGTATGAAATCGTATCTTTCAGATATCTCGGAATATTCATGAAACTAATTAATCTTATATGTATGAATATGTGAAATTTACTTGATAAGATTATTAAAATTTTTCTTATTTTTGATATATAATAAATGTAAATCTCATTCTCGCGTTTCTCATCATAATAATGCCAATCGTTTTCAGTAATTTCGTAAAGTTGCTGCATCTAAAGAAAACAAATACTTGCAGAAAAATATCTTGCAATATATTAAATGGTCTGATGAAACAAGAGCACTGATGCCGTTATTCTATATTTTCTAGTTGGTAAGAATAAAAAAAATATAATTTTCTATTGAAAAATCTAAAGACTGTTACGTGTGTCAGTCCTCTTATTGCATCTCGTTATTCAGCTTCAAATAATACATATTTATTATATTCAAATATGTACTGTTTTACGAGTTATATTAATGTTAATGTAAAATGCTGCAAAAATTAAACTGGCCAGAATCCAAACCATGTTTGCTAATTTTTCATCGATAGTTTTCTGCAATGTCATATAACAGATCTATACAATATAATAAATAATTATATAATTATTCAATATATTGTGTTGATATCGTGTTAACAATTATAATTATTTTAGTAATGACAATGCAATTTTATAAAAATTTATTTAATTAAATGTTGCATAAATTTAAGATAAAAATAAAATATCAAAGATTACAATTTATATTTCAAAATTGTTTTACAGTAGAAGCAAATAATTACACTCAGAAAAAGAATAATAATAATAATATTAAATATATGTTATTTACTTTGGTGGAAACTAAGTAATTATAGTCCTATTTACCTCACTTTTTGTTGTCATAACAAAGATTCTAATTAGACCAACCAGAATCCTGGTTATCACGAAAAACAACTAGATGACTTTTTCTCGGTGTAAAATAATATTGTTAATGAGTTTATAAAAAATAGTAATTTTGAATTAAAATATATATTTTTCATAATATGTACTACACGAGGAGTATTTACCTGCCCACAAAATATATAACTAAATAAGAGTAATTGTAGAATATGAACTACAATTCGATTAATCGGATTTTGAGACGGCCATTCAAAGAGCAAATAACATATATATTTATAAATTCTTAAATATGGCGTGTTAAATACCGAACCGATACCAGTCTTTATTTTTTGATAATAAATTTGTGCTTGGTTTTCATTCCAACCTTTCTTCAATAAAAGTCTATTGTACGTCGGTCGTAGCATTTCTTTTCAGTCGTAGCAAAACTTGATATTAATACTTTAACGCTAAAGGAATTCAATATCTATTTGAAGATATTAAATACATTTAAAAGTTCTTTGAAAACTAATTATAATTGTCTTGTATCCTTTCCTAGTTTATAGTTTATCATTATAGCATTTATGAAAATATAAGTTATAACGTTAATAGCACTTCTGTTATTGATTATTTATAAGACAGTAATTTTGTCTAATTAAAAACAATTAAATAATTAAAAAGTTATAGTTTAATGTGTCTAGAGTTTATATTTACCTTTAATAATAAATAAAGCGTTTAATTTTTTATTACCTTTAAGAGTACTAATAATTTATCGATTAATTCTAAATTGTGTATTTTCAGTTTTGAATTGCTCTTGGTAACACTCTTTTCCAACGAATACAAAATTGTGCTTTAAATGTTGTTGAACTTCCCAGCATCCAAATAAAAATATTTGTCTGTATTATCACAAAACAAGTGTAATTGGTTGTCAATATGTGTCGTAAGTGAATAGGAAGCAAACTCAATAAAACTTCTATATGTACAATCAAATTATTCGGATAAAAAAATACTATTTCACATTAAAATATATTAACACGGCGTTGCAGTTATTATCATTTTTCTAATCGTAGAAAGGTACTCAAGTTGTCTTAATGGTTTTTATAGTAATTAATGGGATAATGACCTTGAAGCTGTAATAAATATAAGTAATATAACGAAAACAAATATTCAGGGTAAAATATACTCTTAATAAATATTTTGCCTTGGCACGTCGGGTTTTATTATATAATATTTCAATTCAATGAAATAAAATTGGCGTCGATATTCCGACAGCTTTTGTATGTGATTAACATTATTGCCACATAAAAACTTGGCCTTTTATTAATGAAAATGTTGGCTTTCATTATCATAGAATAACGTTTATAATATTAAGTAATTTTTTTCTCTCGAATAGATAGGATAGCCGTGCAATATGTGAATGCAGCTTGCAACATCTGAAAAAAGAATATTAATCTCAAGTTTTTATTGTTAAAAGGCCCTTTTATTCTGGAAGCTGAAATATTTCTCATATCCTTATAGAGTGTAGTATTTTTTTGTGTCCTAGCAAATGTAAACAAATAATATTTTTGTTATGACGTCTTTCAAAATGTTTATAAATATAATTTATATTCATATGGATTACGGTAAAAACGTTTTATTCGTGCGTTTCGTGTAAATTTAATAACTTTTTTTTCAAACTTTTATTTTTCTAATTTGTTGTGTATCTGTATATCAAAATCTTTTGCACATAATAACATATAAAACACACAGAATTATATAGTATATTATATTTAACCTAAATTATTTATGTAAACGTTAGAGTCTAATGAGCAGTTAAAATTATGTAAATTTTCAAACACTTCGTCCGAGTGTAGTTTAAAGTTTTTCTAACTTTTTTACATCATACTGTATTTTAACATAACAATAACATCTTAACATATAATATAACATCTAAACACTAAGTATAGGATATTTGTATCATCTAATAAGCAATTGAAAATTAAATTTACCTTTATAAAATATTCTAGTGAAATTGTTAAAATGCCGTTGTAATTAATGACACATTTTATATTACATCGTGCAAATAGAATGAGAAATGTTTTTATTTCAAATGGAGAAAAATTTAACCAGTCTGCTTCATAGCTAGAAAAATAAATAAGTAAGCATTCGATAACGTTTTTATATTTTGTAATATGGAAATAAATTGATAATATACATGAAAATAAATTTGTTAACTGTGATTCAATATGTACAACTGAAACTTCATAATAACCTTTAGAATATATATATATAAATTTGCCAAATGGTGGTTTTGGAGACACGCCCTATTTGGGAGACTAGGTACGTGTTGGATATTCAAATTTTGGAGGTAAATTTTCAAATTATGGAGGGAAATTTAAAATTGAGTGTTTAAACTATGTTATAAATTTTTAAAAACTAACTAAACTCACTTTTGCAAATTTTCTAAAAAATTAACGAAACTAACATTGCCGGGCCACAGAAACGTAAGTTTAGGAAGTGTTCTCAAAACTGCCATTGTTTTACAATGTGACTTTGGGGACAATCCTCAAAACTACCAAATGTCCTCAAAACTGCCAGTAAACAAGTCAATAAAATGGCGATTTGGTCTCAAAACTGCCATTAGAATAATATATAAATATATAAAAATTTCTTTTACTTATTATCACGGGGTACGTTCAACATCAAACAAATATATAAAAAATGAATATATACCAAGAGTTTTTCAGACTGCTACTTTTTTCAGCTATTAACTCTCCCATTGTAAAAAGTATAAATATCCCTACAAAGTCAAATGTTAAAATTATCATTGCATTGAACATATCTGTTTGATTTTTTATCATCAGCAGACTCTAAAACATTACATTCAACAATAAGTTATTCAATAAAATAAAAGTTATTTATCTTGTTTATAAGTTTTATTCTTACATATAATAATAAACTCATCTCCATTGTACCCAAGCACAATCCGAATATCAGCAATAATTTGGTCCATTCATTAACAAGAAAAAAGGACCTTGAATTAAAATATTAAAATGATCATCATATTCCTAATAAATTGTAGTTATTACCCCCAAAAATCTGACAGTCTTGCCACTATGTACGAGGGTGCCCTTAATAATATTATTGAAATAATATTTTAACATTTTATAAATTTTACAGTTATATATTACGAAAATTACGATAACTAAGTTTACTAAATCAGTGCGTTCTTTCGTACGTTTTTTCTTACGTTCATTCCTACATATATTCTTACGTTAAACAATAATTATTAAATTATTAAAAGTTATTTAAAATTTTATTGTACGATTAAATTATACTTATTGTATAAAATACTAACTCAAGAAAGTGTTGATGATAGTAAGCAGTTAAGCGTAGCTCTTGTGAGACGTGAGTGTCATAATCTTTTATATTCTTCGTTTTTATATTTGTCAAATTTTTGAGTCTATACCTTGAATAAAATTGAAAAATCCATGTAAATATACGTATGTATCGACTTCATTGTTTACTTAATTATTATAAAAATTAAATAGATAATAGTTTTACAATACAATGATCAGGCTATAACGTTAGGAGAGTATCGTTGATGATAATAACATGTTTTTTGAAGAAAAATAAAAAAATGATGTTAACTATGATTGATTGTAAATAGATGTCGATAAAAATTCTTAATTCGCGCGGTTTGTCATCAGCCTTTTTAAGATATATTTGATAGGTTCTTAAAGGTTGTAGTATACTTCCACACGGGAAAAAATATGCCCTTAAAATTTAATGATTTTCATATGCTAACTAATATATGTTAATTTTACTTTGAATGTCTGTTAACACAGAAATATGTAATTTTGGCACGCACATTTTTCCCGTGCAGTGCTAAAGAATCTCTGTCTGGTCATTCTATTACACTGAGATTAAATACGCCAAATATATGTATTAATATTTTACAGTCTTTCTTACTTTAAAATTACTAATTTAGCAAATCCTTCAATTATTAATATCATAACACAGTTTTCAAACACCAAGATATATATGTTTATGTACACAGCGGCAATTGCGTAAGTCATATACTGAACGAAAAATGTATTTTTTGTCATACCTACGGTGAAAACTCGTCATGTTGTACTTGTAAACTATGCGGAATAAAGGTTATTTTGCACTCTCTTCAAAACCGTGCGAACATATACTTTCCGCACAGTTTTCTGTTTTGAAGAGAGTGCAAATTAACCTTTATTCCGCATAGTTTACAAGTACAACATGACTCGTTTTCACCATAGATATGACAAAAAATAGTGTGTGTATCGCGAGCGGAATGGGGATATTTCACACTCGTGTGTTGGCAACACTTGCTTCGCTCGTGTACGAGCGAAGCGAGTGTTGCCAACACACTCATGCGAAATATCGCCCATTCCGCTCTTGATACACAAATAACTATTATTGTTTGTATCAATAACAATATAAGCAATTCGATATGACTGAAGTTCCTAACGTTAATCTAACGAATTTCACGAAAATTTGAAAATTAAGAATAACGACTAGAAACACTTCATAAGTCTTTATAAATACATATAAACGACTATTCTGCATTAGTTCGTCTAAATAACAGCCAATATTAGTATGTCAGCGGGAAAAAGGAAAAAGTTATGTAATGTGGCACGAGTACAATAATAGAAAAAAAAGTACTTTGCCCCTGGTAATTGATAGCTTTGACTATACCTAATGGTTCTATAGCATTTCGTCTAATTTACAGCCAATATTGGTTTGTCAACGGATAAAAGTAAAAAAGTTAGATATTGTAGTATGAGAACAGCCACCGGGTATGACGCTTGAGTGTCAAAAACCATCCTTTGTCCCCCGTTATTGATACTTTTGACTGTACTTACTTGATTTATATTATTTCGTCTAATTTATAGCCAATTTTGGTTTGTCAACGGATAAGAGTAAAAAAGTTAGATATTGTAGTATGAGAACAGTCACCGGACATGGCGATTAAGGGCACAAAACCATCCTTTGCCCCTCGTTATTGGTACTTTTGACTATACCTACTGGTTCTGTATTATTTTTTCTAATTTACAGTCAATTTTGGTTTGTCAATGAAAATAAGAAAAAAAGTTAGATATTGCAGTATGATTACAGTGACTGAGCATGACGTTTGAGGGCCAAATACCGATCTTTGCCCCTCGTTATTGGTACTTTTGACTGTACCTATTTGTTATATATTATTTCGTCTAATTTACAGCCAATTTTCACATATTTTTGACCATAAGTTAGATTATAACTAATCTTAATTTCGCTAAATTGAAATTATGACGTCATAATTTTGGAAAAATGGTCACTCGGACGTTAGGTTTATTCAACGTAACTTTTTACGCTGATTCGAATGGTATATGTATGTAGTGACATTATTTTTTGAAATTTTCACATATTTTTGACCATAAGTTAGATTATGACTAATATTAACTTCGCTAAATTGAAATTATGACGTCATAATTTTGGAAAAATGGTCACTTTGACGTTAGGTTCATTCAACGTAACTTTTTACGGTGATTCGAATGGTATATATCTTAATATATATAAATTACGTGTCACATTGTTTGTCCGAGCTAATATCCTAAACTACTTAACCGATTTTAATGAAATTTGCACACCATGTGCAGTTTGTTCCAACTTGAGAGATAGGATAGCTTACATCTTAATTTATAGTCTCAATATTAATTTATTGCAAATTATTTGTCGGTAATTATTCGGAATGTCCCCCCCCCCCAAGGTGGGTAAAAAACACATGAAATCGATGTATTTTTTTGCGCTGATTACGATTATGCAGAAAAAATTTGGTTT
>JABFPN010002893.1:0-20185 GCA_022817305.1 Leptoteleia sp. ZL-2020 | reverse complement strand
TTTTCGTGATTTTTATCTGATTACTAGTAGCGCGCCAGTGAACCGATTCAGAACTACAATATTCAAAAATCGTAGTTTTTAATTCGAAATATTGTTGATGTTAAGCAATTGAAAGAATATTGAAAATATTTATTTTTTGTTGTTGTTTGATGGCCTTTAGAAACTAGTTACTCCATGAAAGCCAATGTATTTGACTATATGACGTATGTGGCTTCGCGCGGAACGTTAGCAGTAGCAGTGGTAGCAGCAGACGAATTTTTATCTGATTACTACTAGCGCCTTCAGGCACAGAGGAAGTTTAATGGTTCATGAATTACTGTCTTTTAGCATTGTCGTGTCAGCCCCCTGGTCGGTTCTGTCAGGTTCGGTAGTTCCGGAACCTACTCTAGAACCATCTAAATTATGTGTATCGAATATACACTGTACACTTATTTTATTCAGAGTGCACAAAGAGGTTTGCTTTTTAAGAATGAAAAAAAATCTTTTCCGCTTCATTTAATAACTTGAAAGAGAGAAATGATGTATGATAATATAAAAAATTAAAACTACTATAATAATTAGTATAAAAAAATAAGTAATTAACATAGAAAGTCCACCTTAAATTTATTGTCAAGATGATGCAATAAGTCTGCTGCCACGAAATGTTTTCGCTATTATTGGATGCTTACGGGAGCACCTGATTCCGCGATTGATTCCGGAATCATGTGTTCTAAAACATAAGTTAATCTTTCTAATATTTCACGTTTAGTAACTTAAACCAACTTATCTATTATTTTAAGTCAGGAGAACGCACCACTTGGCCAACAATATTGTTTGAAAGCAGATAAATCGTTGAATAAATAAAATCTGTCTTCATTAATATTAAACTACATGAGTTTTAGAACACACGATTCCGGAATCAATCGCGGAATCAGGCGCTCCCGTAAGCATCCATTCTGAGAATGTTGATTTAAGGTGAATCTAGTAATAAACGACTGCGATTTCACCTTAAAATGACTCATTTTAGTAGACAAAACAAATATTCTATCTCTAATCTAAGGGTAAAAAGCATAAGACAGTATGATTTTCAAGGTGATATTATTATCAGCTCATGGAAGTTCGCATTCTCCTTTATATATATATATGTATATAAGTATATATACATATACATATATACTTTTCACATTATATAAGTTGAACTGAAAGAAACGACCGGTTAAACAACGAAATCGTCGTCCATTTGTCTTTAGCCGTGATTACAAATGAATCACGGTCGTAATACATCCAACAATACAAATTATAATTGATATTTCTACTTTGTTTGTAAAATATCACAACGTTAATATCCGAAAACGTCTTTTGTGCTAATATCCGTTAACAAAAGACAGTTCTTCAGTGCGGCGGAAGAATGTCGAGTCTGTTTACATCACTTTTTACATCACAATTTCTTCTCTCACTTTCCCGTACTTTAATAATCAACACCATTCCGCCGTAGATCTCAATAAAAAATGACTTAGCCTAAAGAAAGAAAGTAATAATAATAAATTACAGAAAAACGAACGAAAAGTGAGTCTCGCCTCGTTCTTCCTATATATAATGATATATAACATACAAAAGAGGAATCATTTCATGCTCCTTTTCGCCTTTCGATTCTTAAATAAATTAACGGTGCTGCCCGACAGTTACCGACAATTTACCGGCAATTATTCACCCGGGCGGTTTTATAATTTAATGAAAAAATAATTTGTAATGCGCTCGGAATTTCGATGGCAAAAAATTTATTAAATTTACTTCTTCGGTGTCTTACTATTCGGACTTTCTTTTTTGCGATCGAAAGCAGAAGCGCCTCTCTTTTTCGCAAGTCACACTTATTCCGCAAATACACACACACTCATACAACCTTGATTTAATTTAATTTTGTCTTTCATTTTTAAATATCACACGTACCAACATAGCTATATTGTTTTGTCTTTTGTTTCCCGTTTCTCATCCTTTCATCATAATAATTTTTATCATTTTTCCAAAAATGTTTTTGTAACTTCCGTATGTTTGCTAGCATTACGTAACTGTAGACATTTTGTTATCTTTTGTCAAACTACGTAACAGCGCTACGATACATATTTACAAATTGCTATTGGTTTGTTGCCGGCTGCACCAACAGCAATAAAATAAAAAAATGCTCTTGGACTTTTTTTCTACTGCAACCGGAAACTTACTTTCTCTCGAAAAGTATCGAAGATGAACAATAATACACTAGAACCCCACTTTACGTCCACTTTTGGGACCGGAAACCCCACTTTACGCACAAATGCAAATGGCGCCTTCAACTCGAGTTGATTACTCGCTTCCGTACAACGGTTTGTTTTCACTTTCCACCATTGGTTATTCCACATATCTTTTATTCCTTAGCTGGAAGTTGTGTGTAAAATGAAGCGGGGTCTTGTGAAATAAAATGAGGTTGTGCATAACGTGGGTATAAGGTAAGTGGAGTTTTATTGTACAACCATTTAAAAAAATAAACTTTTAAATAAGCAAAATAAAATTGTTCACATTTATATAAATAATAACCCCTTTTAAGGTTTTAATAAATAATTCAAATTTTGAACTTTCGTACAAATAACATTTCTTATATAATTTATTTAATATTCAATAATATTTAATTTATATAAAAAAAGATAATACTTCGCTTTATTAAAAACAGACTGCAAACTGTAGTAAACGCTCTTCATCTTCGACTTTTCATTAAATGCAAAATTTTATCAAATAATTATCCCAGTTAATTATGTATACAAAATTAACATGGTTTCGTATAATTAAAATGAATTTTAAAAAATGCGCGAAATGATATTTACACATTATAATGATTAAAAAATAAATACAGAAGAAAAATTGGCAAACGCGATTCTCTTTGTTTATCGGAACGAACTTTCGATTGATATCGAACTCGAAGTTAATAATAATTGCAGAAAGGAAAGAAGGAAAAAACGCTTTACAAAAGTTGGTGCATTCGTAATGTCGACGAACACCATATTAATAGAAAGAACGACCTAAGTATCGATCCATCGAACCTAACCGATCCTCGATCAATACACGCCATTCAATAAATAGTCATTTTCAATCTTCGATTAACCGTTCGATGTTTTTACAATGATTATTTCTAATTATTATCGGTTAATTAGCATTTTCAATTTTCGGCTTCTCGTTGGTACATAAATTAACTTACTTTTCAAAGTCTTCAGATTTCGATTGATCGATCTTATATACTGACAAAAATTATATAATAAGTCGCGGATAAGTGTGCTACTTTATGGCAATATTCACCAACACTTAACTGGTATCGTGGGAGTTGCGCAGACCCCGCGCATACTGTTTTTAAGAATTCCTTAGAGACTATGTATATTTGTAATTTCTTGTAACAAATAAGTAATAATAATTATATTAATAAAAACTCGTTTATTACATATAAAGTTACTTATCGTTTATAAACAATTGTTGAAAAATATTGCAGATACATACTTGATAGAAGGAAATTTAGTTTGGGAACCGCGCGGTCCCTATGATACCAATTACGTATGTCAAATTACCAGTTAAGAGTTAATTACTTATAATACATTATATTATAAATATAATAATTTCAACTGTATGCAATAAAAAAATCTATCATAAGCGCACACATATTTGCGAGTTATTAACAGTATAATAAATTTCATAGTACAATTTTTTCAATATAGTTAAACAATTTTTTTGCGGTGTAGTAAACCGCGCCGAAAATATATCATTAATGAAATAACAGTACAATCTGTTTCAAAATTTAAAAGCAATGTTTCGGCGATGCTTACATACAGCCATTATTCGGAATAATTAAGTCATTGTATAATCTTTGCAGATAAGATAGTCATTCACTTAAGCTTTCACTCATTTACTGTAATTATTTGACAATAGATAAACCTTTAATAGATTTTAACAATAAATTGATTTCTATTCATTATTAATTATTAATCATTCAATTTTTTAAGTATTGTTACCTACAAGATATACAGGGTAATTCTTTTAACTAGGAATATATGCATATATATAGAAAAAAAAATATGAACCCTTATTTTTTTATCGCAAATTCGGAATCTATCCTTTAAATCTCTCGAGGATATTAAATTTTTGTTTCGACAAGTTGTTTTATACAATGATTATGTATATATTCATAAAGAACCACCCTGTATTTACGAATAGTGTATTCTATTCCATATATATTTTCATTCTTTCAACATATATTTCATAGTAGTTTTTCAGAAATTTGATCGATTTGACAAGTCAATACATCGATCTATGTAGTAAATCGACTTTAATACCGATCAATCGATTTCCTTTACAATGATTAATTCTCGATTATTATCGCCGCAATCGAAAGTGCTAACAACCCGTATGGCCCTGATAGGTAATATTGATGTCATCGTGTAATCGTGAAGACGCCACTGATTCGTTAAACTTGTAACCGTTATTTTCGCTTCCTCTATTTAACAGCGTAAAATTCTCTTCAACTACTTATTGACTAATGCTTCTTCGATTCAGAAACACACGTACACCCATGCACGCGCACGCGCACACAACATCGTATTTTCGGTAGTACCCTTTTTCTTCTAAAACTTCACTTTTGGGGGTGTGTGTGCGCGCACGCGTGAGGGTACCACACCTTCTCACTTCTTGTGCTTTAGTTCAATGTTTGGAAGAAAATATATCGACGTATTTGTATTACGTTTACCACTAAGCTCCCTCCCATCCGGGAACTAGTTCTTTCTATTGATAGCAATCGGTCTTGCTGTTTTTTTTAACCAAATTGAGCTGCGAAGACAATCAACGAAGATGCACAAAACGTTAACTGGAAGATATGATATGAATTTTGAGCTTTAAGAGTTTCATTTCGGAAGAAATTTATCATTGAAAGTTGGGCAGTATACTTAGTCTTTAGTTCACAATCGCGTCCGGAACTTCCATTCTATTACATTTATCGAGAATTAAGAAAACAATGTACTAGTTATTTGGGTCTGAATTGGAGATTAAAATACAAAGCTATATATCCATATATATCTATATATAAATGAAAAGTAGTTATAAAAATCATTATTTATGAAAAAAATATTAAGTACAAACATTAAAAGGTAATTAGAAAATATTACAAACAAAAAATCTCCGAATGAATGCATATAATGTTTTACAATAAATTAATTTAGCTACGTATAAATTAAGATGGAATATAAATATCGTAGCATCTCCAGTTCTTAAATAAAAGCTTCTCTTTCTAAAGTATAGATATTGTATCATAAGAAGAAGAAAAAAAGAAATAATATAATTACATTAACAGCCTAAGTTTCATTGTAAATTTGATTCAAAGGGGAATGATGGGAAGGGTTTGGTGTTCGCTTGTAGCATCTTCTTTTTGGTCGGCTTAGCAAGACTATTCATTACTTTTGATTTTCCCAATCGCCTTTTTTACGTATCTCTTCATCATACAGAAAGCAATGCTGCGAAGGAGTAAATCTAGAACAGAGCATCGCATGGAGAGGGAGAGATAGAGAGAGAGAGAGAGACAGACAGACAGACGGACAGACAGACAGAGAGCAAGAGATAACTTTCATATATTTTGGAGCGAAATTCGATAGTGGCACACCATGGTTTGTCCAAGGAGCACCACCTTAGAGCGAATTATGATGGATTAGTTGTAATAATTCCAGCTGATTGTGTTTTCTTTTCGTTGATGATGCGCTGTTGAAAACGATTACAAAGAAATTCTTCAAGAAAATTTTAAGATTAATAATTTAATATTTTTGTTGTTGTGGAAACTTTACGTTGAAATATCATACATATTATTTATAAAGAAAAATAGCTGCACTGCTATTTTCATAAAAAATTATCTTGAATAATTTAGTTAGATATTGCCACTCATATGGTGAGTATGATATGGAACTGAATTTCAATCTAACTGTAGAGCATTAGTTATAAACTCAATAACGAAGATAAACTTTGTTGAATAAAATAAAAATTTCACCATATATTTTCACGTAAAATTAATATAGAATTTTCAAATATAAAAAAATTAACAATTTGGTATGCCGAAAAATAGGGGAAATTCTCTTTAGGAATTTCCTTGTGATCATTTCAATTGGGGTTCCTAGTTTACCTATTCATCAATTGGCGTTGCATTCGTTTAACTCGGCTGTCGCGTTTGCTTGTGGCCGATTTGACTGGAGGTACATAAGTTGCCTCAATTTGATAGGTTCTTTTTAAATTTGTCCGAGTCACCAGAGCGCGATTCGTGTGCCTCATAGACCAGTTCCGGCACTAGGGCTAACGAGAAGGTGGAGCTGCTCGGACGTGAGTAGTGCTTTGTGAATGTAGCCGATGCTTTGTGTTATCTGTTCTCCTCCATAACCACTTGTTTAAATACGCCCGCGGTCATTTGGCTTTTGACCTCGTGGCTGCCTAGAGCTGTCCTGCCATCCTTTGCTACGAATAGCTGCAACCCTGGAGCTGTAACGATAACATTTATTCATTAAAGGATTCTAGTGGTCAATAAAAATGACCAATTTACCATTATTAACGTGGATAATATTAAATCAATATCACCTTAGAACTATTCATATTAGTGTTCCTTAATTTATATATTCTATATCCAGTTACATTCATAGATCTTATTTATAACTGTTATTAATTCTTAAAGTAAAATGGAATACTGTATGATATAAAAAAATTCCTTCAGCTTTAGAAAGAAACATTGTCTATAATAATAGTAAACAAATGATCTCATACTTTCAGAGTTTTCAGAGTCCGCTTGTTCTAAATTCGTTGCCTTTAGCAGTTCGTCAATAAGCGAGTCCGGATTTGGCCTCGTGATCTCGACTCTGCACACGATTGAATTACCAGCGCCATCTTCAGCCTTTTTCCTACGTTCGAGCGCCGCTTTTGCTCGATCCAACGATCCGGTTTCACTTAAACCGGAGCCACCTGATGGGTTCCTATAACATTTCAGTCAATTTTAGACTATTATATGAATTGTTAAAAATGTTAATGATTTTTTTAATATTAATTTGTTTCTCTCTTTTTTACTTAAATCCAAAAAAGAAATCTGAGAATTTTTATCGACATATTTTTAAGTAAAATATACGCATTTAAATATTACAAACTTAAAATCTAAGAGTATACGTATAATATTACATTGTTTTAAAGACTGAAAGTAAAGATTGAAATATGGTGCTGCAAATTTATTAACAAATCTCAGATTACTTTTATAACAGTGTGCCTTTTAAATAATATTGTTAGGTGTATTATTTATTATATTCATTCAAAAAGTAAAAAAGTTTTAATTAATGAAGTAAAAGTAACAAACAAAATTCCGTGCATCTATGACTCTCTTTGAAACAAAACAGTAGTGTTGTTTAACGTGCATTAACTAGCGTGACAAGCAACAAAAAACGTACAGTGAATCAACTATAAAACGTTAGTATCTACACTAGCAGAACTATGCAAAGTAAAAAAAATACTAATTACACTACTTGGTGCAACAATTATTGTATCTTCTTGACGAAAAGTCCTCTTTTTCATTCAGAAGAATTAATCATTTAGCAAGAAATAAGATTCAAGTTCTCGTACCAAGTATTTTTATTTTATAGAATCTTTTTTTTTTTAAAGCCTGGTTCGATAAAATTCAGAGAGATTCTAGATGACGCTTTGTAATAGCATACGTTTACTGAAAGCGCCATCTGGATTCAGGGTATGTATGAAATATATCCTTAGGTTACTTTTCGAAACCTATTTGCTAAATCAATTTCATATTGGGATAATTCAGAATATCTTTATATATGTATTTATACCGTTTTAGTGTAAGTGAAATTTTACATTATAAGGTAGAAGTCATGTTAACATCATAGTTTGGGAAGAAATAAAGAATTTTTCGTAAGAAGATAAGAGAAAGATGTCTAAATGAAGCATGAACTGACGATGGGGTAATGCTGTTTCGGTGTTGATTAGTCGCAAAGGCAACTTCCGACCCTCCTAACGAGGACTCCTCGGAGTCTGGGCTGGTGGCCACCGTGGCCAACTTGCCCCCCGTGCCGTCCAGTAACTTCCGATGACTGCCGCCAATGCCCCTGCAAGGTTTTTCACAAGCGTCCTAACTAAAGCTATTACTTTTAAGCTAGCCAAATTTCTAATTGTTTTATTCTTTCGTTCTTTTTTTAATTATATTCTTTATTATAGAGTGCTCGCGACTGAAAGATTTATTGAAGAAATCATTTTGGGGATCAATCAGCAAATACAACTTTCGATTATAAGCAATTTTTATAATCGATTATAAACGATTATAGGTAATATTTATAATTTCCCACACTGAGCAGTAAATCGATAGTTGCAATAACTAACATTACCTACTTGAAAAATCAAAGTTCGTTTAGAATAACCAAAACTGTGTTTAAAGCAATCTAGAAAAAATGCATGTTTCATCGAGAAAAAAATTATTGATTAAAAAGAATATACCATAATATTGTATTTTCATTGTAATATTTATAATATAAGGAAATAAATAACGCAATATAAAAAGAAATCTAACTGACATTAATATACCGATGAATGTGAAATACTAACTAATGACCAGAACTCATGATAGGTGGCGTTGCCAACCAACTGCTGCATCCATAATTCTGGGGAGCTATTCTGAAAATCGTGAAACTGGCGAAATTATGATTTCGTGAATACGTCGATTCCCTACTAGCAAAGAATATTTTTGGTACATTCTGGAATACTTCTTACTATTAGGGTGTATTCACAAACACCAGTTCATGATCTTCAGAATATCCCCCACATATTCCCTATCAAAGTAAATTTTTCCCGGGGTATTATACGTTCAACATAATTTGCGAAACCTTTCTGCGAATGATTTGCCATCAAAGCACTTTAGTAAATGAGAAAGAAAGGTGTTCGAATTGGAGAGACACTCCTTTTCTGATAGCGCTCTTTCAATAATTATATACTCGCATATTTACATTATTCAATTTTTACTCGTATATATATACACACGTTATTTACCTTTCACATCAAAGACACTCTTGCGAATAAATAGTACTTCGTTATTTATTGTTCTTACGCTGCAACATTACTGGGATATAGAGGATGGATGCGAATACGAAAAACGTGTGCGTAAATCAGAATAAAAGAGTAAAACTCTGCGCACACATACACAAGTAAAGGTTCCGCGAAGCGTTGCGTCCCTGTCATCAGGGAGGAAAATTCGTCATAAAAATATGCGCGCACAACAGTTTGGCAAACAAAAGGACGCGCGACTGTAAATATTGATGTTTTTGCGGTTCTTGCGTTGGCGTTTATGGAGAAAAAAAAATAATTCGAATGGGAACAAAAAAAAAAAAAAAAGGCGAAGAAGGAAAAAAGTAATTTCTTGCGAAATGAAAAACGAGCCTTTCTGGTTCGAGACAGTTGCGATATTCGGTAATATAAAACTAAATTCGTTTGCATGTTGACGTAATCGCCAAGTGACATGCGACCAAACGCTCTATACTTTCCATACGAGAAATTGATCCGAATGCGGAAAAAATAACGACGCAAAATAAATTCTGGTTATTGAATTAAATTATGTATATCTTTTAATTATATCTCAAGTCATATATCACATCTGATTCGTTTTTTTGTCGGTATTCTTTGGAAACAAAAAAATACTTTCTTCCAATTGGAACATTTAATTATGCGTATTAAAAATATTTGATACATAATAACGCATAATATATGTATATATTATAAAAACAGAAAAATAAAATATACATTTAAATGAAATATATGGAGAACTGATTGCCTGAATGTGATATTTATTGTTTATTGAATTACCACCGATTAATAGAAATTAAACAATATATATTCATTGGACTTTAAAGGTAATATTTCAATAATAGGTACTGATCCTTAAAATAAATTTACTACAGCAGCACTAGAAATTTTCTATTGTAATCAACGAGATAATCAAGTGGATCTGAATTTAAAACATTAATTTGCTTATTTTAGGGGTAAGCTGATATCCTAATTTAATTGCTCCAAAATATTGGTAACAAATGACATTATAAAAGCGTCGTGATATTGCTGAAACAGTGACTCCGGGAGAATGAAAGGAGAAAGAAAAAAGTAAAGAGAGGAGATAAAAGTAAAAGCATGTGCACATTCCGCATTTTGAAAATTCATTCCGCTTGCAGAATGGGTTGCTGACGTCGTTTTTTTTTGCGACCCATGAGCCGCAGGAAAATTATGATAATCGTAGAGCTGGACATGTAAGCCTGTGGTGTCATAATGGTGTAATCAATGCTGTCTAGGAGGCTATCTTTATAGCAGAAGAAGCAACGTGCAATGAATGTTACTGATAGGGCAACTTGTGCGCCATTTCATTACTTGCTCAATCAAAGAATGAGCGCAATAAAAATCTAAGCTTAATTATTATATAATATAATTAAGCGAAAATCAATTTAACGTTACAGTAAAATTAAGTGTACTTCAATTCTTTGTAAACCTAATAAATTTGTTTAAATAATTTTGTATAAATTTAAAAAAAGCTGCTCCTTTTCACATTTAAAATATATTTTTGATAAAGCTTCTGTTTATATTACGTATATTTATACAAATTCACGTGTAAAAGTTATTACATGAAAATATATTTTTAAATAAAAAAAATTATGTATTTTATTGCTTAAAATCAATTACTGTAACAGTAAAGTGCGTTAAAAGTTAAAAAATTAATTTGTCACTTCCCGGGATTTTGGCAAGAGACAACATTACAGAGAGACGGTTTTTGGTGTGGTCAAGGTACTTCTTGGGAAACGATTTGCTAGTTGAAGGCTCTCCCAGAATATCGAGATACTTAAATTGGCAGCATCTTATTCAAGACTATTTACAAAATTCCAAACAATCATGCAAGTCAGGTTAAACTAAACTTTCTAATTAGACATCATTTACACGCATGCTAAACTGGACGAGATTAGTAAAATTTTAAAAAAGTTTGTTGTTTAACGACATTCCTTATGTTTTCTCTGGAAATACCCTCAAATAGATAATAGTTGAAAGCATCACACGGTTTATAGAGTAATTATAATATTTTCTTTATACGTGCAAGTTTCCTCAACACGGCTAAATAGCATGCACAACATAAATTATTTCAAACGAAGAAGACATACACTAGTGCACTTCATATTTGGCGTATTATAGCGTATTTTATGTTCTAGAATAGTCAAGAAACAAAATGCACTAGTGCATAAAGCGCCAAATTCGAAGCTCACGTGCAAAAGTCATTTTTCGCCTAAAATAGGATATGTTGTGAGACACTGAATAAACATGTGAAGCGCCACTTTAGTTGCATGTTAGGAAATATATCATGTACAGCATGTGCACAATTGACGATTGCTCACTTGTATGAGGTTTTCACTAGGCTTATCCTTGTGCATAATCTCCCACACGTGTACAGAATTGCCAACTTTGATCACTAGTTGTATCATATACTATTATTGATGAAATTTAGATATTTTTTCTTATTTATTTCTCGTTTATTAAACTTAACAGAATTATCATTGTTAATATTAAAGTAAATAAAGTAAACTTGTTCAAATCCATTTAATTAAAAACCAATTAATTTCACCAATTTTGTATAATAATTTTCGAAAATATTATAATCTTCAAAGTATACTTTCTAACATCCAACCAAAAACAAACAAACAATTTGCTTCACCCCAACAAATAAAAATCGAATAAAAATTGATTGAAATGTCTGTTCAAGTACTTTTAAACATAAATTATAAACTTTCAACAGTAATTGTATTATCTGAAATTCAATAAAGTATTATATACAAGTTTACTGTGTTGTATTATATTGAACAAAATAATTTATGTAAAGCATACACGCTGTGTACTTATTGTTTTTGAATAGCAACAGTTTATATAATATAAAAACATTATGAATTATTGAAATAATATTATTGAAGTAAATGTGATTCGATGTCAGGCACAATATCAATGCCAAAGTTCTTTCAGACTTATGCCAGTACTGGTTACTTAAAAAAATAATTCAACGAAAAGCATTGTTGATTGATTACTGGTAATGTGCAGGCATATACACTATAAGCCCTCACTCCGACGAAAGTGAGGGCTTGTACTGCAATTGGTATTTTAGTTATAGAGATTCCCACCAAAGTTGGGACCACTTGAAAATTCAAATAAAAAGATGATATTGCGCAGGTTTTAAACGATTACGATTTCTTTCAATCAGTTTTAAGCGATTTCGATTCGGAGGGGTTCCCCACTGTTTCCAAGATGTTGTTGACACCCCCACAAGTCAATACGACCACTCCTATTCCGTCTTTCCTTTCTGTATAATTCTCTACCAATTTCCATCCACTGTTTTCCTTTAACCTACCTGAGGGTTTGAGTCGTCGTCGCGGACATAACGGATGCTCTAGGGTTGATTGGGTCGGGTGTATTGTGGAGAGGATCGGGAGAGGAGACCGCTCTCGCCTGGTCGACCAATCGGAGAACGGGACTGACGTTGCCCTTCTCAATACAATCGCAGGTTTTGGAGAATCCACGCCAACTCGGGTGACCAATGCGCTTTTCACTTCTCGGGATCACGTTTTTCTCGTTTTCCCTCTTGTCAGTTCTAACGCTTTTTGGCGACCCGGGCATCTTGAAGATGGTGCCATTACTTTTTGGCGTCGTATCCATCGGTTCTTGATTGTTGTTGTTGCTATTCTTGCTCTTGTTCGACGCGTTGTCATTATCGAGGATATTCCGGGGCAAGCCGTTTGATTGAACCGACCCGCCCCAA
Organism: Leptoteleia sp. ZL-2020; assembly: GCA_022817305.1. NCBI lineage: Eukaryota > Metazoa > Arthropoda > Insecta > Hymenoptera > Scelionidae > Leptoteleia > Leptoteleia sp. ZL-2020. Next base: position 7,353 of record JABFPN010002893.1, on the reverse strand, counting down.
AACAACTCGCGAGATGCCAGAGCGTTTAGGGGTGAAGGAGGACAACGGGTCGGGGTAGAGGGGGGTGGAGGTGGATTAACATTCGGATTTTGCGATAGGCTCGGCAGACGTGGAGCCCATACCGGCCACGAGGGTGACCTATAAATATTCAAACACATACGTACATTTTAACCATGCACTATGTCGGTGTTCCGTAGATGGCGCTATATTCGTTTGAGAACGCTCATGTCTGTGAAGTTCTGTTCGTAGAATTAAATGCATACGCACGCGCCAAAATAATATATAAATCATGACAATTCAGAATCAGTACTATAAATTTTTGTCAACAGATTTTTTAGTATCTAATAATTACTTTTATTAGTACTATTGCACAAATGAATAGTATGCCATTCATTTTTAAATATTCACTAATATATTTACCTTAGTTAATATTTATTAACTAAAATCTAGCTTAAATTTAATAATCATACAATTAATCTTATTAATCTTAAAAATGTAATATTGACTTTAAGATCATCAATTTGATTACATTGTATATTAAGTGTTTTATATTTATATTTGATTGTATTTAAAAGCATACTTTATGAATAATATTAGATGTTAATGAGTTAAAGAAATCCTTGGTTCATATTTTTATTGAATCACTATTGTAAAGAAGTTGAGTCAGTACTGTAAAGATCACCAACTTCACAGACATTGATTTTAAAATAATAAATAAATCAAACAGAGGGAAAGATGTAACTTTAACATAACAGTATAAAATAAATTAATGTTAAATAAGAGTTCTGGAACAAAAATTAATACTTATAATAAATAAAATAAAAATTCATAATCTGTTCATTATGTTCTTGCACTCATTTTTAATAATTAAGTATTTCATTGGGATATCAAAGCTTTTATCGATCGTGATAGTCATATTAAAAGATATTAGTTTTACAATAATCAAATTAATACGAAAATAATATAATATGTAGTCAAGACAATGATGAAGGATTAATAATAAAATAAATAAACTAATAAAATAAAACATACTATAATGAAAGAGAAACCGGTCACTGACTGAAGAAACAGAGCTGATAACAAATGAATAACTATTTTTAAGTAAACAAACTCCATGTCAACAAATTGTTAATACAAAACGAAAATAATTAACTGAAAAATAATCTAGTAAATACAAGAAGATACATTATAATTGAAGAAAACTATCAAATAATTACAAAATTTCCAATTTCATTTTCAAAAAGCATAGAGTTTTTAAAGAAAAAGCTTTCACCATTTGGCATGCATACTCTCTTTAACATTTCTTTTATATATGACTTCACATTAAATTTCTTCCTCTTTCATAAATAAAAAATCAAATACAAATAAATAAATGAACTGAATAAAAAATTAAATAAAACGAAAATAAATAATCAGGTGACAACGACTTGATTTTGTTTCAACTATCAAAGAGCAAATCTATCTACGAGAACATGACCAAGAACAATGTACCAACTCTAACCAAATGAGTAAAAAATAAAATGAAAATAAAGGTGTCCTAACTCCATAGACACGAAATTGCAAGCGCAACACTATAAAGATGCTGCAGCGAATGAAAAAAGAAAAGAGAACATAAGTAAAGATATCGTTCCTGTTCGTGCAATGTTAAGACAAAGTTGCGAAAAGTAAAGGTCAAGTCAGAATACAAGAGAAACGGCGCTATAAAAGTGCAACTAGAAGACATTCCGAAGGTAAAGTTTGCATCTTCCAAAAAAATAAAGTGGACCAGAACGAGCGAGGTCAGTGACGCATGTCGCCAGTAGCGTGCATGTTAGTAAATGCTTCAGCTACGTATTTATTTATTTAATTGCTTTTACTATTTTTATTAAATAATATAAATTATTTTCAATCGCGTGTTTCCTTTTGTGTCTTGACGTTTTCATCTTATTAATATCATTACATTCTTTCCTTATAGTTCTTTTTTAATAAATTTTCTGTTTTTAATTTTAAGTTATAAAATATATTATAGGTATTTTGTTGAATAATGTTGCAGCAGAATTCTTTTTCATTAGGGAGAATTTCATGATCTGATGTTTGATTTTGTAATTTACCTAATATGACCACTGTCGCCGCTACTACTCTGCCTACTGTGCTGACTGTGAGAATTTAAGGAACCATAACCGGAGCCTTTGCTCAGTTGACTTGTATTGCTACTGTTGCGCGAATGTCCGGATTCGGTGTGACTCTCCGTTAGCGTCTCAACTGGATGAGCCGACGGAACGGTCTCGTTCAAAGTCACGGGATCATACGATTCCGTTCCGCTCAGCAATTCTGCAAACAAATATTCCAGTCAAGTTTTTGTCATTTCAGTGAACAAGCAAACGAGTATTCAATTGGATGACGAGCAAAGTATCAATTTTAATTAGAAATTATCATTGCGTTACAAACAAGCTTTAATTATCATTATTGTTATTGTTATTATTATTGCATTAGAGATTTCATTTTATATATTTTTTCCATTTTTATTTCTTATTAATTTATTAATATTATTTAATTTTAATAAGGAGGAATTAATTTCGCAAAGTTTTACATAATGTTACATTGAAAATAAGACGCAGAAGTTGAACCAATGGAATTGGAAGTAATATAAATTAACATACAAATGTGGTTGTTATATTTATTATTCTTAACTTATTTTTTCAGTTTCAATTTAATATTTATGATTATTTTAACAAGCCGTTTAATTGACTCGTAAAGTCCACAATTAAACAATCATGTTTTCTTTAATTGTTATTGCAATAATTATTATTATTGGTGATAAATGTGGGTGTTCTTACTGAAATTTCTATTTTTTAGAATATTAAATTTCAGAGCAATACCGTAATGTATATATAATGTGGTAAAAGCATTATCAATTTATATTTGTAAAAATATAAACAATATCGTGAATAACAATGAAACGCGAATTTAAGGTCATTGCGAACAACTTAAGTTGAAGAACCTTAAAGCCGAGACACAAGTGTTCATTACCAGTACACGTTATTGAATTTATTGATTCTTTTAATCTTAGAACAAGGATGCAATTTAAAGCGAGAAAGGCATATTCAATAGCATCATGTAACACAAAGAAGTGTAATGATACTGTTAATGAATATTTTTATTGCAGATTGTAAGACTATCCTTGTAGCGTTTATTTGCCATTTGTCAACATCTTTGAAATATTTCTTTCTTATTTAACAGTATTAAATAAAGTATAACTAGGATTATAGATTGTAGAATCATTTCTGGAGTTATCTGATTACTATTACTTATAATAGATTTTTTATGAAATTATATTCCTTTTAATTTATTTCGTCTCAATTTAATTCTTAATTGTTAATAGAATTTCTACTAATGTTTAAAATGTTGCTTAAATGAAAAATAATGCAAAGGGTATACCCGAAGAGAATAAAGCCGGCCTTTTTTTAGGAAGACTTCCAAACCCGCTGCTGGCACTAGCTATACTTCCGGCAAGGGAGCCAGTGGAAACGTAATCTTCCCGATTGCTACATCTGTCAGAATTTGTGATTTCGTCCTCCGTACTGCCTGGTACCCCAGGTACAGCTAGTTGTGTTTGTTTCAAGGAAGGAGAAGGTCTAGAAAACAAATATTATTATAAATAAAAGTAACAACAAAAAACCCATGAATATATCCACTAGATAAGATATGATATATTTTAAGTAGAATAAATTGCACAAATGTTAAAAATTATTTTTCCTCGATATGAATTAAGTGTTTATATGATACGATATTAAACTGAGCATCAATTTTACTGCCACCCTTCAGAAAATGTGTTAGAAGGCTTTATCCTTTAGAATTTTATATTTCTCTTATTCTTATTCAACTCACACTTTAAAAAGAATGTCTCCCGAGAGCATATTCATTTTGATGGCTACTCTTAGCATAGAATTGTCTTGTCGATGTCTGGCGTCGTAACCTTCTAAAAGACATCTTCTTCGACAGAAGCCGGACCCCGCAAATTCGGCCAGATTCAGGTCAATGAAACCAAGCTTTTGAAACGACCTGCCACCCTTCAATTCCTGCAAACATTCACATTTATTAATAATAATAATAATAAAAGTTTTTATATGTCTGAATAATGGCAAGTCAATAATTTTTTTGGAATTAAAAAGAAAGTAAATTGAATATAAAGAATTATTTATGACTTATATGGTATATATTATATATTAAATATGACTCATTTTTAAAGGTTTTTTTATAAATCCCATTTCCTTAGGAAATACATTGATGTACTTTATTAAAACAAATAAATTGTTTTATTTTAAAATGTTCGGGAAGAATCATTCCATAACGTTTACACTAATTTGTTTTATTTAAGATTGTTTTGTAACGCAGATTCGCTGTTTGTTATGTAAATAAATATTTACCTTTCTAACAGATATCCTTAAAACGCAAGGATCAAGAACTCCTGTGGACGCATTCGCATTCATTTTACAAACAAAACTAAACTTAGCATTCCACCGTACAGTATGATCCTGAACCTCTTCCCTGGAATATACAAAAAATTACAAACATTATTATGATTATGGTTTTTATTCAAGGATTTTTTTTATATTATACCATACATTATAAATTTAAAATAAATTACATTAACAATCCATTCTAAATGCAATCAAAAAATTTACAGTTGAAAAATTAATTATTTCACATAATAAAGATTTTTACTATGAAAAGTAGTTTACTAATAAAAGGTAACAATTTGTTTTAACACTTTTTATATTTCTTTCAGTTTATTTTCTTTATTTGTTTTAACATTTTGTACATATCTTTTTTCAGTGTAAAAGCTGTCTGCATAAATTGCACACCGATACCAAAACTTGTACTTGAAATATTACTTTTTTTTTTAATCAGTGCTCATATAGACAGGCTTAAATGAAATAAGGTGACCAACAATTAAAGGCAAAGTTGCTGATTACCGATCATACTTTTAGCGTGGTCGGTATAATAAGGGCGATGGAAAGAAGGATGAGATGACGAAAGGAAATTGAAATTGCTTCGAAATGGATGTGGAAAGAGGGAATAAAAGTGGAAAAGTCCATACGGTTTGCATTGGCGGGAAGTGATTTGGGTTTGACGTTTGGCGGGTAAAACGTTTCTTCGATTGTTAAGGCGGGATTGGCTGCGTCGTCGAGTGCGTGACAGGCTACGCCCTAACCAGATTATTGGGCTGACTTGGTTCCGCGTTCCGCAATTTCGCAAAGGCGGATTGCGTTGGAAATTCGAGCGCTGCCAGATTGCCAAATACGTCGTCAAACGGAAGATATGTTAGAATGTTTCCAACTTGAAAAAAAATGTCGCTTCATCCCCGCAGTCTTAAAAAAAAAAGCGACGACTTACACCCAGTTTACAAACTCCACCCTGAAACTCCGCAGTCTTCGGGCAAAACATTATCATTCTCCAATTAATCGCGCGACAATTTCCACTGTTTATCTAGGAAATTGCTTTAAAAGCAATTCTCATTACTTCACTTGCGGGATAATTAGCGGATTTTGAGCGAATTCAAGGATTTCTATGCTACCGATTGAAAGCAAAATGGAGATACAGAAAAAGTAGTTTAGAAATCGCGAGGTCATTGATCGGATCTCTGCGCATTATTATTTAACGTTTGACTGAGAAAAAAGTGACAGAAAAAATTACTGTTTTTTATTGTGCTTCAAATCCGTCTTAATTTAAAATGAATTTCAAATTTGAATTTCATTTCATGTTATAAGTTTCCTTTTTAGATTAGAAACAAAACAAAAACACTTTATTCAATAAGTTAACATACATTCTGCATCGTCTTTTGTAATGAGATTTAACGAATCTTCCAGATTAATGCGTCCCCTGAATTGAATGTTGACACGCCATACGTCATAAATGCGTGTGCATTAATACAGAAGCAATTATATGACTTTTCTTGAATGCTGCATCGTGCCCGGAAATGCAGATAGAGGATTAATCTGGAGAGCAGCCTTGGGCTATATAAATTTTATACATTTTGGCTTAATGTCTCGCATAACGCTTAAAACAGTGATAATTATGCTCCGAAATTGCATTTCAACCTTTTCTTTCGTCCTCGTTTTGGCTCTTCGTCAAACACCTCTGGATGAATTTCATTTTAAAACTTATTTTAAGTAATTCCATAACTTCCTCGCAGCAAACAAACGACCAAAATTAGAAACGGGAACGTGTACACGTGGACAAATGAATGAACTAATTTTCTCATATTAAGTACAAGTCAAATCCCAGAAGGTGACGTATCAAAATACTTGCAGTATTAAAAATATGAAAGAAATTCAATTTTCAAGGATTTATTCCAATAAACCTGCAGAAATTCCAATAAATTCTGGTGGAAATAATTTGCTGAAAAATGCTGAAAAGTTCCAACTCTAGCAAAAATGAAAGATATATGGTCCATATATGTTTTAACAATTTCATATCCATGTCTATCTTTCAGTGACAACAAGATTAAATTTGTCTCTTTCGCTTGAAAAGAGATGACCATTTGTTATGACCCACTGTCGAGGTTTGTATTTGAAAGGGGGCGAATTTGTCTAACGACATTTTTGTCCGCACACCCAGCGGTGTCCAGGATTTGACGTAACGTGCCTCATCCCAGCCAACCCGCAAAACTAGGCCATCGGGATCTCGATTTCAGTATTTCATTCAAGTTCGACAAGGTTTCGAGACAATACGAATCCAACTCTGTTAGTGGACTCCTTTCTTGTTTTTAACAATTTCTTTTTATTTTTGAAAACTCTTAAATCCAAATTTTACTGAAATCTTATAAGACTTAACAGAATCACATTTTTCTTTTATATCTGATCAAACCTAATAATGTTACATGTTTTAAATAAGAAAATGTATACCACAAAAACATTTTCAAAACCTCTTTTAAAATGCGTGTCAAGATTGAGAAGAAAATGTCATTCGTCTCCATACACTCAGAAAAGTATGACAGAAAAAAATAACTGTATTTGAGATGTACACAGAGAGACCGAAATAGTAACACTGTGGTGGTAAAATATATAAGTGGTAAAATTGTACAACATAAGTGGTAAAAGTTATAATTTACTACTTGAAGTGGTACGCCTCGTGCGCCATCTCCCGGAGTCGCCAAGTGACTAATACTCGAATTGATGAAAAGTGATGTGAAGTGCATTGGTTTCCTTTATAATACGGTTTGATTTTTAATCTAGGATATTGTGGTACGTATAAATTATTTAATATGAAAATTGAACGAAATGTAAAGTATAATAATATAAGATCTTTGTTTAACCTCTTTTTGTTTATTTATTTACTTTGGTTAGAAACTGAAGTTTATTTAAATTATTG
>JABFPN010002892.1:0-20187 GCA_022817305.1 Leptoteleia sp. ZL-2020 | reverse complement strand
CATAGTAACTTGTACAATACTGATAACCTTTTTTAAAATGTATTTTAAATAAGACAAGAATTGTAATTTGTCCCCATCTTTACATCTAGTATAATAATTTTTATCCCAACTTTTTTCTCAGTGTATATGGACATGCATGTATGTGACCATATATGTTTTTTTCTTAATCCATATATATGGACATATATATGTTTTTCCTTAATCCATGTTAATACCACATATATAATATTCTAACCATATATTCAATATTCAATAATTCCCTTATATGGAAACCAATTATTACCATATATCAACCATATATGGCCATATTTTAATAGGAAAAAAATATCCATATGTTTCGTTTTTACTAGAATTATTATATAAAATAAAATAATACTCTCTTATTGTTAAATTTAACGATTATTTATTCGGCGATAAACTGGAATTAATAAGCGCTTTGTGCAAGCGTTAACGATAATGAAACGACGGAAACATAAATGTTTCCATTGTAAAGGGTCCGGGGAGCCCTGCATAGCCGCGGATAGTCTCAGGCGTTTGCCTTAGAAACTCTGCATAATTTACAGATAAAGGCGCGATTTTTGTCGATGTGAAAATCATACATGTTTAACGTAGGCTTAATTGGATGGTAATTGAAAGGAAATTATCGGATTAAAATCATTAGACATATAAATGCAGCGGGTGACCCACTTGGTAGCGACGAAGTAGACCCAGAAGCAGGCTAGTCTTATAACGATTGAACTTATCGGGAAATCGGCATGTGTTTGTTGGACTCGTACGAGTTTCACGAAACACTTTTTCATCGGCCGCTACCGCGGTCAATTATCGGACGATAATGGACTTAAACGCAGGACCTTTTCCCAAACAAAAACGATCGGGCAATTAATACAATGCGGAGACAAGGATCACGTCTCAATATGATACGAATCAAATAATCCTATGCTACTCAGTATAGTACACTGAGAAAAATTTAACGGAAAAAATGATTGTTTTCAACTGTGTTTCAGGTGTATATCCGCCTTTCAGTAAAAATAACTGGTTTTTAAAAGCAAGGAAACTAGTTGTAACTGGTTTTAACTAGTTTTAACTAGTTCTAACTAGTTGTAACTAGTTCTAACTAGTTGTAACTGGTTCTAACTAGTTGTAACTGGTTCTAACTACTTGTAAGTGGTTTTAACTGGTTGTAACGGGTTTTAACTGGTTGTAACTTGTTTACTTATAGATAAAACAGGAATATTTCCTTCTAAAAAACAGAAATTTTTTCTGTTACACTTTTCCCAGTGTACTTTCATAAAGAAACAATATTCTGTACAATCGACTGTAGAATTCATAATTCAATTGAAAACTCAAATTTTATGATTGTTAGGGTAGTCTACTTGTGAAAAGTAGAATTGAAATAGGGAAAAATAACCAATAAATAACTGAAATTCCCGTTTTACTTTGTAAATAAAGACTTAATTGTGTTTGCGAAACGCGAAATGTAAATTCGTAATGAAATTCATATCGGCGTCACATTTTATGCTAAGGCCGACGTAACTGGCGCAAAATTTGAATCTGGATTAAAATTGCCGAGTCCTACTTTTGCCGATCAATTCTTTTTTTTCCTTTTTTTCATTTCCCCCCCTTCGTTGCCATTCTTCTTTCTCTTTTGCAATGTTGTCACCGAAAGATTCCGCGACATTTGAATACCGTCCGGTAAACCGAGGACCATGTTCCTCACTTACTTTTTTATTCCCTCCCAATATTGATGCGCGACGCGATGCAACGGAGATCCATTCATCAAAATTTGTACCATTCCTTACGAGAATGACAGTTAACAGGTTTTTTTTTTTTTACATAGGAATTTCTATTTCCTTTCTCAGAGCCCGTCTGATGAACTTCGGAGCAAGCTTCACCGACACCGTTATTGATTAAGTACCATGCATTTCCGTACCCATCACCAGCAGAGCGTCAAAGAGCTGCGATGTTACCTGGCGCGGTTTAGCTACTACAAGAGCCAACCTATCTTATCTCTGAAATGAAAATTTTTCCGCACTTCTTTCAGCCTATGCTCAGAAAAAATATATATATATTTGCGTCAAGAAAATTGTACAAAAAGAATATTCCTATTGAAACTTATAGATAATCAATTACATATAAGAATATTCAGTTAATATACAATAAATTGAGGTTTTTATATTGAAAGGAATTTAGTTTTATGATAAACCTTATTTCAGGTGACACTACCCTAGTAAAAGTGAAACATATATGGGTCCATGTATGGCCCATATATGTTTTAAAAATTTAAATAAGTTCATTATAGACATATATGTTTCTCCTTGGTCCATATGTGGCCATATATGGTCGATATATGGTAATAGTTGATTTCCATACAATAAATTAATGACAGCATATATAGCTAGAATATTATATCAATTATTACCATATATCAACCATGTATGTTTCATTTTTACTAGGATAACCAAATTTCTGTCCATTTTATAATTCACATCTGATTTTGATGGAAAAAAAATATGAATGTTAAAAAATATGCTGATGGTAAAAAGAGATAAAATTGAGTACAGTAATGATGAAAGTAGTTAACTAAATGTTAATTATCTAAACAAAACGAAGATTGTATCTAATGTATTAAACATTTTTTGTTTGAATAATGAACTAAAAACGATAAGGAAATTTATACGATGAAAATATTTTACCGGCTAATCAACATAAGGCATATTATTATTTTAACTTCTCGTATAAAAACATATTTATTGTAAAATGGTCAACTAAAAATGTACAGTTATTTGTTACCATAATGTACAAGATTTTCGATAAAGTTTACATAAACATATTTTCTTATCATTTGTTACATATCAAATTATGTTTATTCACTAAAATGTACAAAATCAAATATGAATATAAAACGGATATTTTGCCTTAATAAAATTAACGATTTCTTATTTAAGATTAATTGACAAAAAAAAATATCCAATTAATGAATTCAAATTTCTATTAAATATTTCATCGCGCGTGAAATGTGCAAAATTCTGGACAATTGATGTCAGGTAGTTAACATTATGCTATTTTATATAATGGCCGATATTAAACTTTCCATTGACCGTTTTTCCTATAACGAAAATTCAATTTAAACTTATTCGAAACAAACCATTATATCCTTCGATTAAATTCACTGATCTGGTACAGGAAAAAGTGAAATCAAACGTTGAAATTTTAAACGCGAATATCGCTTTCGATGGTCCCATTGGTTTTATTAGCCTCAAATTATTGTTCGACTATCAAACAGTGCTTTCAAATCCACTTAAAATCGCGGATTAAAATGTTATTATTTCTGTTTGGCAATGTATTTATTTTGCTAAAAATAGATTACGAATAGCAGAAGTAAAACTATACAATTTTATATAATTTTTATAAATGAATTAAAACGAATTTTTCATTAATTTCTTTATGGCTACTTTCTTTTTTTCCCTTAGGAATTAAAGAATATTTTTAACTAATAATATTAAGAATTTAGATAAGAGGTATTTGGAAAATATCCCTAGTAAAAATCAAACATATATGACCATATATGTCTTTCCTTGATCCATATATGACCATATATTTTTTCTTAATCTATATATGGCCATATATGGATATACCATGGGCAACACATGGCAATAATTGATGGAACTGAAACGTTTTTTTTAAAATTGAACACAAAAAAAGTAATGTTTGTAAATATTTTGAAGGTCAAATTAACGAAAAACAAAAACAATATTGTTTGTTTACATCCAAAGGACATAAAAATGGATGTAAATACAAAACAAAAACCAAATATATTTACATTTTTGTGATTTGGGAACGTTTCACTTTTTAGTACCATCAATAATTGATATAATATTAAAAACAATTACCATATATAGCCAAATATGGCCATATATAAACTAAGAAAGAACACACATGTCCATATATGGCCATACATACATTAAGAATAAACATATGTCCATATATATCTCATTTTTATTAAGTTACCGTATATCATATATGGCTAAATCTGTGGAAAATCTTCATATATAATTCTTTTAATTCAACCATAATATTTACTATGTTTAAAATTGTCTACCACTCGTGGCTTAACAGTGGCTTTTTTGTCCAAATCCTATACGGTATGCCTACATTTGGTTTCACAAAAAAAAAAAAAAAGTTTCCCATGTGGGACCAAGTCGATTACCTTTTTTTTTATCTCAGTGAAGTTGAATATTAAAGGCATTTAGAAACCCGTCAAAATCGAACGGTAGTTTCGCGAAATTGTGTTATTTATACAACTGTACGAACGGTTTAAATTCTTATCCGTGAGGTGATTAGTACGCAGTAGGTAAACGCATTTAGCATGACGAATCACATACGCATCCGAAAGTACAAATCGTTATAAGATACCTCGGGTTCCTTTCTTTTTAAAACTAGTAAAAAAAGATATTTAAACCAACTATTTCTGATTAAACGATTAATTATTTGATTATTTCATCTCGCCTACGATATCATTTCCCTTTAAATGATTCTCCAAAAAAAAAAAAGAAAATTAATTAATATTAAACTGTCAATTAACCTGAAATTAATTAAACCTTTTTTTTTTATAATTGTTCAATAACTGGACTTGGAACTTTTATACCGTTCATTTTCGTACACCAAAAATGGGGCGCCCCCCTGTTACTGTTACGCAATGCACTTTTTTCACGCCGCGTATAGAGAATTGAACTCTAGTATTTTATAATGAATTGAAAGATATACGGTAGCCGATGTTTGATTATCGAAAAGGGGAGGAGGAAAAAAAAAAAGTTGATTTTGTTTTGAAATAGAAATTAATACGAACGTGCATTCCAGTCATTCGTTATAATTAGTTGGATTATTAATGTGACTCGGATAACAATATTGAGTCAGATATAAAAATAGACATAAATATTTAAAAGCCGTAACAAAAATATTTCATGTCGATCGTAATTACTTGAGCTGCTAAGGATCAAAAAAGAAAAAAAAACTTAAATCTTGTAGATTTATCTCGACATCAGATCGCAATATACTTGACAAAATTTCCGGTTAAAAACGTGGGTTAAATTAGGAAAGAAACAACGCGAGCAATGTTTGTATTGTGATGAAAAATATTTGTTATAGTTACGATAGCTATATTTTTTTGGTAATTATACAAAAAATGTATATATGGTTCATATATGGTCCATATATGGTTCATATATGATTTAACAATGTCAAATAAAGAAATAAAAAGTTCATAGACGGACAAAAATGTTCTTCCCTTGATCCATATATAACCATATATAGATTATATATGACAATAGTTGATATAATTTTCTAACCATACAAGTATTTAATACTTTCCATATATGGATTAAGGAAAAACACATATATCCATATATAAACTGAAACATACATGGACCATATATATACACCATATATCATTTTTACCATCGAACAAGCAATTGTATTTGGTTACCATACTTATAAAAAAAAGCTCTAATTTTTATCCAAAAACGGATATATATCCAATCCATATTTAAAATCAGTATCTTTTTCCCTCACATTTTTCTCTGCGCAAAAAAGTAACCACGCCAACTTCCGCCAGTGCAAAGGGCAGGAGTTATCAAAAATAATCGGTAACTATTATTATATTTCTACTACTACTATATACAACCACGGTAAGTTACAAAGGTTTGGCGCATAAAACATAGCAGGTGAAAAGAAAAAAAAAAAAAAAAAAAAAAAAGGAAATAAAAAAGGGCCCGGGCATCTGTGTAAAAGCGCAGCGCGCGCGCATCGACGGAGGCAACGCGGGCCGTGCGCACACTTTGCTGAATGGACGGTGAGACGACTAAAGCGGCGCGATGAGTAGGACAGTGTGTCGCTGCGGTGCTCGCTGGGTCCCTACTTCCACGTGACCTGGCCACTGGCCTACTTTGGTTTCTCCCGGGGCCCTCCCCCTCCCCCTCCACCCCCCTGCCACGTCACACGAAAGGAGCGCTTCCACGTCCGGAGCGGGAAAGGAGGAAGGGTAGTGGGGCGGGGAGGGGAGGGGGGCGACCGTGCCGCGGGGGCCCCGTTACCCCCACCCCCGGGTCCGGGGGTCCCACCCCACGAAAGGCGACCCACCACCTGGGCCCGGGCGCCGCGCACCACGTACCTGACCATGCAATTTCCAACGCATGCCATGCCGATGCCAACGCCAGACAGGTACCATCCACTTAACCGGATGGATCGTTAGTGGATAGTGAAACCGCTCTCACGGGTGTCCGCGCGACTCTTATTCAAAAACAGTTCTGGCCGCACCTTATTGGACGTGGTTTGCGCGCGCTAAGTCTTATTAGTTTTGGGATACGCCAAAGTTTTGGGACACTTTTTTCTAACCCCGGAGTGCGGCGATCGAGAGTGTGCGCGCCGGTTTCGCGCCGCGAGTTGGTGGTTCCACCCTTTTATCTTCCCCATCTCTGCTTCCGGTTTTCCTATTTTATTCTTTCCTTTTGTTTGTTTCTCTTTCCTACTTCTTTTTTTCTCTATTTTTCCCTTTTTTCGTTATACCCCGGCAGCTGGTTGTCGCTACCGGCACTGTTGTTATTTTTTTTTTTTTTTTCGTTGGAACCGTGGTAGGCTCACTCTGCAACGTCGTGCCGTTATGAGAAGACTCTCGTAAGACTTTGGATTCCGAGTTTCTGAGAGAGAGAGAGAGAGAGAGAGATCCGACGACCGATCACCGCAAGGTAAAGACGGAAACGTCACCATAGATATTTGAAAAGCAAATTAGCGGCTGAAATATGACGGGATGGTAATTGTCGCGGAAGATGTGCTTGACGTGTGCCGGAGGGCTTTCGAGCCTTTACGGAAATCGCACCGCTTCTCACATGCCGGATTCGACTAATTTCATTTCCTTGAAATTGAAAATACTTTTTGTGGGAATAATCGAAAGATTTGGATATATTTTGATACGATTAATGATTGGAAAAATTTGCGAAGGATGCAATAATACACTGAAAAAATTACAGTTGAATTTCTATTTATCTTAAATGGAATCTACTTATCATAAATAGATTTGTTCTTGCCATAAGAATTTCTACAATTATTAAATGGAAAATCTATTAAACGTTAAGATACTATTATTCTTAAATAGACAGTTTTCCTGGACTCAACAAACACCACTTGGGTGTTTATTTACATTAAATAGGAATTTATTTATCACAAACAGAATTATCCTTACATTAAGAATTTTTAGCAGAAAATCTATTAAACATACCAAGATTCTATTATTCTTAAATAGACAGTTTTGTGAGTATATGAAGAATTAAATTACTCATCAATATTTACCATTATTTACCAATTCATCTCCCAAAGTGTGAAACGAATAAAAAGCACCAATAAATACGGCAAGTTTTTCTCAATTTCAAATTGATCATTGCACCAAATCTAATCACTACCTTTGGTATTTTCGCAAAATCGTAATCCTCTTATGTCTAATAGATTTTTTATTTAATATTTCTATTTATGATAAATGGATTGTATTTGATGTAAATAGAAATCCAAAATTCGTATACATTTAATTAGTAATAAAAAAAGGGATTAAAAATATATTTAATTATAATTTCACTCAACTTAGAACAGTAACGCGTCCTACTTTTCAAGTCGGGATACCTCAAAAATTTATATATGGTCGAAATAACAATTAATTTGAGTTGAAGAACTGCGCATGAATGATGAATGGACTAATTAAAAACTCGTTCGGGCTTCATTTAATAAACATTTCGACGTTAATGACGGCGAAACTTGCGTCTTAAACGTCAATCTGAATTCTTAATTTAATAAAATTCCTCCTCTCGGATCAATTAATTCCAAAAAGTTTGTACCTCGGCAAAACTTCGCGATGTCGTGCTTACTACTAATAAAATCCGACCGCCGTTTTATTAAGAAATAAAAATTTTATTTAATAACAAAAAAGGGGAAGATATAAATGTTATCAATTTTGTTATGGAAATGAGCGGCAATCACGAATTTTCCATGGAATTCGTACAAAAAGATTTCCCCCGGTTAATACTACAAAATGTATTTAATAGTTTCATTATGAGAACCCGTTACAATGACTGCATAATTTTCCCGCAACGTTATTTGCATTCTTACGCGAGCGAAATTAAAAAGTTGAATGAAAAAAAAAGAAATACAATAAGATAACCGCGCTCTCACTGGAAAAAAAAAATAAGAAAAATAATATCCGTGGAAATAACCTTTTGATAGAAAAATTCGCCGATCTGTTTGTGCTAATTTTTTAATTGCAATCCTTTATCTCCTATTATCCGTACTTTCACATAATAATCATAGATTCTGCATGTCCGAGCACAAAAGGCTATCAAGAGCACTCTAATTAACGTTAAAAATCCATAACTCCCTCATGATTAATCACTCCGTCACAATGAATATATATATATAAAAACTCGATCGTTTCAATCTCATGAAAAACTCGATTTCAAACCAAAAAAAAAGTACTCCTTTTTCTCACTCTTTCTTTTCATTCATATATAAGGTTCATTTCGTTAATACAATTCATACATAATTATAATTCTTTATTAACTTTAATTAATAGCGAGAAGTGTAACAATTAAAATTAATTGGATACCATTATGTGGTTTAATTTGAAAAAGGCGAGGTGTACCTTTTTTTTTCTTTTTGATAAACGATAAAATGAACGGCGAAATTTTCTGACAAAATATCAACGGGATCGTGAAATTAATTATCTAGAAACAAAACGTTTTATTTCGCGTCACAGTTACGAATTTCCGAAACAAAGAAAGCTAATGGAATTGACAACGATCAATAATCCTATTTGTGGAGCGCAAATAAAATAATTACTGGCTGAAGTTTCCGACAACAAATCGTTGATTCATTAAACGCGATTATATAGCGTTAATTTGTTGTCCAAAAAAAATAAGATTGATCGAATACAAAACTATTAATGATGTATTTCGAAAAGATTTTTTGTAACACAAGTGCGGAAACTGTCCTGTTTGCATCCTGTTTAGAAGATGGAAACCAGCTGATTATAGACGAGGGCGGAAACTCTATGCTATGGGATGGAAACTTGCTAGTTTCTAGGGCGGAAAACGTCTTGTTTCCGTCATAGGGTAGAAAACGTCTGGTTTCCGTCCTAGGCCGAAAAACGTGTAGTTTCCGTTGTAGGGTGGAAAACGTCCAGTTTCCGTCCTAGGGCGAAAAACGTCTAATTTCCGTCCTAGGTCGAAAAACGTCTAGTTTCTGTCCTAGGGCGATTAACATCTAGTTTCCGCCTAATTACGATTAAAATTACATTTATCACGCAGACCTTGCGTTCCATTTAACAAACAATTTTTTAAAATTCTTATTGACTAAAATTTGTCCATAAAATTTTGTAATCAACTATAAATAACGCAGCCACTATTTATGGCGGGGGTTTTAAATTATTTGAAATAATATTTTCAGTGTTTTTTTATTTTTTCAATTAAAAAAAATGTTGAAAGAGACGTAATTAAGCGTACAACAATCAATTTGTTGGGGCGAGAAACGAAGAATGGGTATAAATATAATGATGGAAAAATGATTCGCACGATCATTCGCGCCGATAAACTGGAGATTCGATTGTGAGAGAGACCACGTTTTCAGAAGCGGCGGCGGGGGGGGGGGGGGGGGGGGGGGGGGGATGTTCGACATAATCAGTGTGGCGACGATGCGACCGAGAGAAAGCTGGTCGCTTTATTTCCACGGTCAAACGATACTTTTCAGCCGAGAAAAATCTTTATGTCTCATGAAAACGGTGTTTAGAAGCGGACGAAAACTTTTGTTTCACTGCAAGTATTTTAATTCCCTTTAAAAGAAATTATTGCTCCTCGAAACGAGCTGGACGATAAAATGTGTTTTCAACATACACAATGTACGGAAAATTTATGATTTTCCATTCCGTTTATTGCCCCTTTTATGACCATTTAAATGTATACATATGTATATATAAAAAGTTTTGAACATTTGAATTAATTACGTTATCATTCAAAGTGTTTACAAATATTATTACTCATTCAATCGAGTATGGTTAAAAACGTATTCTTCACTTTTTACTTGAAAAAGTTCTTTAGTTTTAAATTGATTTGTTAGAATAAAAGTAATGTTTATAAATATAAAAAATTTTTTTGTACCTTGTAAAAGTAATTTCCTACAATCACAGAAAATTTGTCAAAATTTTACTACCAAAGTCACTTTAAAAGTTTTCCACCTAATTTTAACTTTAATTTCAAAAAGGAGCAATTTATAACCAATTTTTTGCAAGAATTTGAAAACATTTTATCCTTCCCTACTGATAATGAAACATATGGTCCATATATACATTAAGAAACAACATATCGACAATATATGGCTATATATGCTTTAAGGAACAACATATCGACCATATATGGATTAAGGAAAAACATATATGTTCATATATGAATACTTTATTTCAAAATTGAACATCGTTCACCTGACATTGAGTGGATCCAAAAAAGTGGAAACAAATATAACACAAAAATCAAAAGGAACGTTTACATTTAATCCCGCTCAATCTTGTCGGAAAATTCCTACAACTCAGAAACGGCCAATTTTAATAACTACCCAAAGGAAACATTCCACAGGATTTCTAAAAGTTGTCTCCCCGACGACTCTTGCAACTAATAAAACTTGATGCGCAGCAGTTTAAACGCGCTTAACTCTCAACAGAATATTCGATTCGTCCTAAAAAAAAAAAATAATAAAAAAAACCAAGTCCTTAGTGCATTAAACGTTTAGAAAGAAAGAGTGCGCGCGGACTCGTACTCTTGCCGTTGTTTTCACCTTAATTCTCGCGAGAATATAAAAATGCTTAAAAACGGTCGCTGAAAGATACGTCTAAAATGGAGACATTTTAAGTAAACGCGAGGCTCGAAAGTTACAGTACCACCGTACATTTAATGCCCCCCCGGTACTTTCCGTCGTTTTTCTCGCCGCAAACGAGGTGGCTTTAAGCACGCGCGCGTATCAGCGCCGGCAAAAAGTAACTCGCGCGCACATAAAATACGTCCAGTGAGATGTTCCTCAAAGCTTGCAGTAATCATTAACGCGTCGAGCGCCAGATGGTCCTTTACCGGGTCACGTTCGTTTCTTTATAAGTATTCAATTACTTGATTAGCGTCGCGCATGCGCGCGGCGAAACTTTCCTCCCTTTTCTTGAGGATTTCCCTCGTGGAAAAGAATGCTAAAATGTTGAAAAATGAGGAAAAATGTGGAAAAATGATGAAAAACACTGAAAAATTGTTAAAATTGGGAATTTTCAAAATTGTTCAGTTTTTCAGCATTCTTTTCCACAAGGCCCTAATAAAAATCAAACTTATATGGACATATATGACCATATATGTTTTCTCTTAATCCATATATAACCATATATGACCACATACGTTTTTTCTTAATCCATATATAGCCATATATGACCACATACGTTTTTTCTTAATCCATATATAGCCATATATGACCACATACGTTTTCCCTTAGTCCACATATAGCTATATATGACCATATATGTTTCTTCTTAATCCATATATAGCTATATATGACCATGTATGTTTTCTCTTAATCCACATATAGCTATATATGACCATATATGTTTTTTCTTAATCCATATATATTCATATATGACCATATACATTTTTTTCTTAATCCATATATAGAAGTTTTTTTTTCAGTAGAAACGAACAACCGTACAACGGTATCATTTAAATTTACAAACATCCGAATCCGAAAACTCTTACCAAATTATACACAAAAGAGATGTCAATAACAAAAAGAAATCGAAGGATTTGAATTTTAAATTGCATCGAAATGTGAATTCGAGGATACGTTGAACTTTGAAAAGGCGATGTTTATTCATTAGCGATGGAGAGAGAAGCCGCGGGGGCAATGGGATGGGACTGAAACGAAACATTTCGTGGGCAAAGATCGCGAAGGAGGTTCTCGCGAACTCGTCAAAACAATACCGTCCGAGACAAAAAAAAAAAAAGATTTCACGGGATGAAAAATGAACTGTTCCCTAGTAAAAATCAAACATATATAGATATATGTTTTTTTCTCTACATACATGGATATATTGATCCATATATTGCTATATATAATTGATATATGGTAAAAATTTAATTCAATACAAGGAAATTATTAAATGCATATATGGCTGGAATATATGTATATTGCCATGTATATCCATATATGGCCATATATGGATTAAGAAAAAAACATAAGAAAAAACTTTTAATTACACTTTTGGCGTAAATTGCTATATAAATTGTTCTCAATACGCGACCATCAATATGGTCAAAATACCTATTGCCTTTGGGATATCTTTCCAGTAAGGTGGTCCAGCTAATAACTGACGATTCATCCTCATTATTCATATCTTATATACTTTCCCCGGACTCACTTCAACGCAATATTCCCCTTTTCTCTTTACCAAAATAATAATATTCTCAAATCACCCGAAATCTAAAAAGTTACGGTATTCCTCATTGTAATTTTACACAACTTGAAGATGTACCTTTTCATTAGACCTTATCTAAACACGTCACTATTTTCATTTGAAAATTTAATTCGAAATTTTCATATACTTTGCATATCATTTCCCCGAAACGTACACGAAACTTTAAACCACGTTCTTATTTTCTCCGGAGTGCAGTAACGGTGGGGAGATTTGGATTCTTCCAACTTCCTGCCCGATGAACTCGATTCTTATTTATCCGGCCATCGATTTCGGGGCTAGATTACCAAGCCCCCCCCCCCCCGCCCCCCGAAAATTACAAACTCGTTCCTCGTCTTTCTCCGCGGACTTTCTTCTCTCGAATCAATGGACGCGCTGTGGTTTCGTACCGGCCGTTTTATGATGAGTCACAAACAATGATACTTATGAATTTTTATGACCACTATGTGGCCATTGAGAGGCCCCCCCCTTTTTTTTTACACTTATATACACAGACACGCACAATGTATAACAGTAATTACATTCCGGACTGAACATTCATTAAGTAAACGTGTCTTTTTTTTCGCGCTTTCGGGTCCTTTAGGAAAACGTACGCATAACTGTATCCCGCGGAGTAATCGCGTAGCGAGTACAAAAGAAAAAAAAGTAATTGGAAACTGATATTTCGATGAAAAAAAAAATTGAGGAAATCATTGATATCGGCTATCTTTTTTTATCCTCTGTTTTTTTTATTGTCTTCCTCGGGAAAGAATAATTTCCGTTGGATAAAAAGTATACTAATACCGAGGAAAAGATGTTTTTAAGAAATTATTATCTTTTTTTTTCGTATTTTGAAGACATAATGGACAAATCTACAAAAGTACAAAAAATGTATATATAAATGACGTAAATATTACGATTAGTCATTTTATTTTTACAAATTCTCTAGTAAAGATGAAACATATATGGTCCATATATGGTTCACATATGTTTCAACAGTTTAACATAAGGAAATAAAAAATTCAAATTTGGACATATATGTTTTTCCTTGATCCAAGTATGGTCGATATTTGGCAATAATTTACTTATATGGAAATCAATTGTTGCCATATATCGACCATATATTGGTCATATATGGATTAAGGAAAAACATATAGATCCATGTATGAATGTTTTATTTCCTTACCCGCGTGGAAAAAGATAGTCTGGATTAAATCTGGATGACGTTTGGTTAATCATCTGGGGAAAAACTGGTTATAATCTGGAAAAAGTCTGGATATCGTCTGGATAATGGTTGGCATGAAGCTCACGATATTTCCCAACCATTGTCTAGATCATAAACCAGACGATATCCAACTTTACCCCAAATGATTAACCAAACATCATCCAGAATTAATCCAGAGTATTTTTTGATAAAACATATATGGACCACATATATATGAACCATACATATATGGACCATATAAGTTTCATTTTTACAAGGATTTATAAATAAATTTTAAAATTCTCCTCCAAATATTTCAAATTTCATATCTCAAATCTCTATTTTTTCACTGCATATCTTCCCCCCAATGACATGTTGTAGAAAAGAAATGTTTTCTTCGTTGGAAATTATATATTAATATCGAGGGACATAAATCCAAGAACACCTGTTAAGCCGATATTATAAATTCAGGTGAAGTTTGTCGCCAAAATGAGCATTAATCATCTAAAAATTTAAAACTCAAACTGGGACGCTCGAAGATTAATGTGTTTACACTTGACTCGGTCGAAAACAAAACCCGAAAAAGGCGGGGGAAAAAAAAGAAAAAGACGACAATTAAATCGGCGTCAAAATAAAGGCGTTCGACCCACTTTCGTGCGTTTATAAAAATTTGAAAGTGATTTCCCCGAAAAAGTACTCTCTCGCCTAATTTGGGGAACCAATTTCCTCTTTTTTTTCCCGCCGATTCTTTCCCAATCTCCGTCTCCTTTTGTCTAATAACAATTCTTATCGCGATGCGATAAAATGCATCTTGTATTACATCTTCCTATTTCATTTTTTTTATTTTTAAATAAAAAATTAATTATACATTTTATTTACTACATGAAATATATAAACATACATATATACATGGTTTATATATAATATATGTGTGTGTAAAAAAAATAAATCACCGAAAAGGAACGTTAAAAAATAATTGCCATTTAAAATGAACGCGCGTGCAGTTTGGTATGTAAAAGGTCGGGTTCGTTTTTCATGTCGTTGAATTTGTCATTTTTTGCCATCAACGACTATCACTTTCCACGATTGGCGCAGTGCTCGCGCGGGCGCGCTTAAAACCGCACTCGTGAGAGGAATTCCGAGAGCAATCATTTAGGCAAATTATACTCGCCAAATACGGGATCATCGATTCCGGCTGCGCGCTCAGCCGCGTCAATTTGCCCGCACCGCTATTCGATTTGCGCGGTTCCCAAGGATAAACCGTTTTTCTTCCACTCCGGGCACAAATTTCGTTTCACCCCGCGATCTTATTTACTTCATAATTCATAACAGCATCAATCTTATCGAAATTACCTGCGATAAAGGCAGCAAAAATTGTCGATAACTCTCAGTATTTTTGCACATTTCCCATTTCAGACCTTTATCATATATACGCCAGTAAAAATAAAATATATATGGTCCAGATATAGTTCATACAAGGAAATTGAAAGCATATATGGCTAGAATATTATATCAATTATATCCATATATCGAACATCATATACGTTCATATATGAACTGTTTTAATTGATTATATGACTTTGTTAAAACATATATGGTCCATATATAGACATATATGTTTATCTTTAAGCCATATATGGACATACATGTTTATCCTTAATTCATATATAGCCATATATAGTCGATATATAGCAATAATTGATATAATATCCCAGCCATATATCGACCATATGTGGTTTAAGAAAAAACATGTCCATATATAAATTTTTTTATATCCTTAGATGAAACTGTTAAAACATACATGGACCATATATGTTTACCTTTAATTCAGATATGGTCGATATATAGCAATAATTGATATATTCTAGCTATATATCAACCATATATGGATTAAGGAAAAACATGTCCATATATAAATTTTTTTATTTCGTTATATGAATTATGCTAAAATATATATAGACCATATATATTTCATTTTTACTAAGGTATTTACTATCTTTGAATTTAAATTAACATAACTATGATGCTTGAAATACATGAAAAATTGGAAATTTTAAACAATTTCAGATTCAATTTTATATTTCGCACTGTTATACCGACAAATAGATGTCAATATTTTCGTAGTCGATTTGCAGTTTCCATTTTATAGCTCCAGTTAGCTTGGCTTTCTAGAAAGCTTTCAATTTAATATCATTGAACAGTATCACTTACCTTTGTGCAAGTTGGACGGTCAAAATACAGTACTGCTGGACAATTGCCGACCGCGAAACCGCAGAATGACAGTATAGTGTCATTATATATACATATGTGTGCATCTCCCTGTGTCGCGAATTTTCCAACACTTGACAGCTCAATGATATCGCGGGGACTTGTTTATAAATTTGCTTTAGAAAACCACATCTCAATCCACTGTTGATTTACCGTGTACATCAAAATCCAAGGTATTCTGAAACTAAAAAAAAACAATTCAAACATCATTATTACTGTAAACAAATTTAAATCTTTAACTAACTATTTAAACAGATATCGAATTATACAATTTTCTGAGATTTGCAAAGAGTAAGGAAATATGGAAAGAAATTTATTTATAGTTGTAACTATATAGTAACATTTAGTATACATTGTTACTGTAAAATAATATATAGTAACATATATATATATATAAGTTACTAAAATATAGTAAAAGATGCAACATATATATGTTACTAAAATATAGTAAAAGAAGTAACATATATACATATGTCTGTCAGTGATGATAGTGAAATTTAGAATAAGAATTTTGGCAAAATTTGGGTGGAGTGGGGGGGCATAACGCGAGAAGCGTAGCGATACTAAAAGAAGTTGGCCCGAGCAGAGAGACCGAACAATCGGGTCACCTCCATTGGATGATGAAACCGCGCGGCGGCGAGCGCGAGCTTTCACCGTGGTAAGTTGGCGCGACGCGTTCGAGTGTCATCGGCACCGGACGGGGGGGGGACTTGCGGATGAATCGCGCGCGAAACTGTTTCCGCATTGAGCCGTTAGCTTTGGCATTATTTCCAAATCCACACACAACGTTCCCACCGTAATATCTGCAAATCGCACGGTTTCATCCACTTCCTATCGATTTATTCATATCGCCAATAGTACCAGTGCTCAAAAAGGCGCGAAAAATAACTCAAACCTCTAACCATCTTTTATCGAACTTCAAAAGAACGTCATTTCTAAACAAACATTTCGTAAACAGATTATACTTATGGTTTTTTATTCCATACATGGGCCATATATAAGCATATATGTTTAACTTCTATACATGGGCCACACATGGACACATATTTTTTCTTCCATATATGAGCATGTTTTTTCTTTAGTATATGGGCTTTATATGGACATGTTTTTGCTTCCATATATGGGCTTTATATGGACACGTTTTATCTTCCATATATGGGCCACATGTGGACATGTTTTTTCCTTATATGAACAAACTTTTTCTGCCATATATAAACATATATGTTTTTCTTCTATGTATGGACCATACATGAGCAAATAAGTTTGTTATTAATCCAAATATGAACATATATGTCTTTCTTAATATATATATATATATGACCATGTATGCAGATGTATTTCCCTAATTCATATATGACCATATATGTTGGAAAAAACAGTTCCATTATTTTCCCCTCTTCCCTTTTAGCATTCAGTTGAATATTTAAATTCGTTCAACTTAATCAGAAAATCGGAAATTCCTTCGCACTGATAATTTCGATGTCAAACTCGTGATCCTTAATCGTATTTATTCATTGCACGCAATTGTTATTTTATTACAATTCGCACGATATGCCAACTTCTTTTCTAATATCGCAACTCTAACTTACACTTCGTTGAAAAAGGAAAAAGAAAAAGAAAAGAAAAAGAAAGATTTGTTGGAAGCTCGCACTGCAGCGAGGATAACCTCACACGCGACTATCGGATGATTAATTTTGTAGGGAAAAACAACACACGACGTTAGTACAACGCGAACTATTTATATCCGCGTAATGTTGTGCATTTTTATTCTCATTAACATAGTGCAGCCGCTCAATGCAATGTCGATGAACATACCGAACACGCTTTCCTACAAGTTACGATCGATTTATCGATCGTCCATTAGATATAATTAAATGAAAACCACGGAATCAAAATTACTTGTTCATTACCCTTTAGACGTTTCTCAACATCAACAGTAGACTTCATTTCAGTGCATTTAACCAGTTAAACGTTTTGTACCAACCATGTCAAATGAATGTTGCGAATTTAATTGACATAAAAATATATAATAAAATTTAAATATGATAACATTTTGATAAACAAATAACCGTAGTAAAAATAAAACATATATGGTCCACCATATATGTTTTAACACGTTTCATATAAGGAAATTTACATATGAACATATATGTTTTTCCTTAATCCATATATGGTCGATATGTTGTTCCTTAATCCATATATGGTCGACATGTTGCTCCTTAATCCATATATGGCCATATATATGAACTTTTGAAAACATATATGGACCATGTATGTTTCATTTTTACTAAGTAACAGAGACAACTAAAACTCCTGACAAAAGAATTTCATTTACAATGTCAAGTTCAATTCTTAATTGATTATTGAATTTAATTGAAACGTTCAAACCAAACAATGTCACCGGAAAAGTATCCCAAGTTTCCGGAAGAAAGTTCAGACACTACGGCCATCATTAACGTTAATTAAAATATGAACAATCGGCAGAAAAGTCCCGCAGAAACAAAGCATTTGTGTCAACTTTTACTGGGTTTTACATTATTACCTTGTCATTTGTAAAACAATCTCTTGCAGCATAATAAGCAGTTTCCACCAAAATGCATTATTTATCAAACGCGTTAAACGTGGCAACTTCAATTCCCATTAATTCTCTGCCTCGTTTCTTTAACCAATTTCTTTTTTTTCCCTCTTTTTTTTATCTATCATTTATTTAATCATTGACTCCAGCCGCTGAATTGTTCCAGTGAAATCGCAGAGTTCAGTTGATTAAAGTCAAGCTTAATTAAAGGAGACTATCAAACTGCATTGTTTAATCAGATGGAACTCATTTCATAATTAGCTCGGAATAAATTATATATGGTATACATGTGTAACCGATGCATTGGAAGCATTGGTATAATTTATTTTTATTGACATTAACAATAAATGAAGTTAAATTTTAGAATAACGAAGGGAACGATACGGAGATAAATCATGTATTCTTTTCTCGTTCATAAAATATAGAGTAAATTAGTACTTTGAAAAGTTATTGCTAATGTGGTCTAACGTAAGTTAACGTTAATGATTTACCAAAATTGGGAAGTTATTTTTGTCAATTCAACTTGATCCTTTCGAGTGTAAATGATCCACAAACTAAAAGTCTAGAAAGCGTGATTTACTGTTAAATTAATGAAACTTCATTATTGATTAACTGGACCAAAGATGTTCGAATTTCTTTAGTGAACGTTCTCGTTTAATTTTGCACAAATTTGCAGAATTTTTCAAACAAAGGATCTCTCTTCTAGAGTCGAATAATTTCATTAAAAAAATTACTTAAAAATATATCCTCATTAGGATCATTTCAACTCGTTTTTTGCGTAATTAATTATTAACAAAGTTATTATTAAAGGTAGATAATGTTCGAATTTTTTCCCCCCAAATCATATTTCAATGATTACTTTTCATAATTAATTTAAAACACAATGAGATAATTTGAAATTTAATGTTAATAAATGAGAGGTATATTTAAATAAGAGCTTTTTTCCCCAGAGAAATATAATATTTAATAAAATAAAAGACAGGAAATCAATATAGAAAACAGAAAGGAGAGAGCTGTGCTTTTATTTAAGCAAGGACCGAGCAATAAAAAATTCAAGCGAGCTAATTACTTTTAATTGGAAATTTAATCAGCGGTAATAAAATATTTTTCCGAGTGCATCAAAAAGGTTGAAATTTTATATTGTATGACATCAATTTTTTTTTTGCATACCTAATAACTCAGAGCCATCACTGCATAACAATTGAAAAGAATAATTTGATAAATAATTTAGGTAATATGATCAATACTGCTAGATATTTCAAATAATTAGATAATTAATGTTTAATCTTCCAGTTATTGCTTCTATACATTATTATCCATACAATTATTCAAATCTATTAGAATAATAATAGCATTAAATATCTTCTGATTATTTAATCCACTAAAATTAATATTATTTGTTTAAATTAAAGAAAAAATTTACGTATACGTTCTTTCTTAATGTATATATGACCATATATGGATATATATATAGTTGATATATAGTAATAATTAATATAATATTCTAACCATACACTGAGAAAAATTCATGAGCTACTTTCAATTCCACGGTGAGCTTACGTATAATTGTTAAAGTGAAACGAATTGTGCTGAAAACAAGTGAAAATAATCGTTAAAATCAACTTCATCAAGTACTTG
>JABFPN010002891.1:0-20196 GCA_022817305.1 Leptoteleia sp. ZL-2020 | reverse complement strand
CAAACTTCAACTCGTAGCATCTAATGAAAAGTAAATTTGACATTTGGAGGCTAGCATATGAAACATAGCATTGGATCCATGCTATTTTAACAACTGAACATTTTGTTTTAGCATGGAAATTTCTCCCCGTGCACGCATGGAGAAATTTATGAATGGATGCTACGATATTTTACAAGAACTGGATGATATACGTGTAGTTACAGTTATCCTTGTAATTTAGAATAGTAACATTATGAAATACATTTGGAATAATAGTCACCGGTTTCGTACTTTGCAATCATCCTATGCTGCCGCCTGAGGAAGTATTGATCTTCGTTAAATTTTAGTGTAAATATGAAAGGGGCGTGGCTTAAATGTTTACAATCATAGGTATTCGTAAAGTAGAAACTGTATATAGTTCTAAGTGGCGGCAGTGGTGGTAAGGGATGTTACTGATGACGGTTGAGGAACGACTTCTATCCCTTGGTTACATTTTTTTTTTCTAATGGAATTTTTAAAATTGCAACATCATATTATATAGATGCTCGTATACCGTCGAATTATTGTAAAATATTGTAGCAACTACTATATGAAGGAATACGTAACGCAAGCATAAAGTTTATTAAGTAGGAAGTTAAATAATTTTAAAAGTGAACCTTAAAGACGTTTAATATTACAGATATGCATTACTGTATACCTAAATATACCGAAAAGTTAGTCGTTCAGTTCAGTTTTCTATCTACATATTTTTTTTTAATGAAACAAACGTTTATGGAAATGCATAAAATGACAAATACTTATTTTTGTGAGAAAACAGAAAAGCTAAAAGACGGTTTGTAGTCGGAAATAAAGCATCAAGTCGCTAAAGGAAGTAAAAAAGTATGACGAATTGAATAAACTTTATTTATTATAAGTTTAATAGCGAAAGTTATAGAGCAATCTTTTGTTTGTAAATCAAATCTCACTTAAAAGTTTATTAATTTTTTTTTATAAATTAATTATGAAGTTTCATAAATGTTAAGAGGGAGAGAGATAGAGAATTGATTTGACAATTTTTTCAGTTAATTTAAATTCATTGAACTAGTTACTTTAACGCGGGAAAAGGTAATGGAATAGAATCAATATTGTAAGACCATGTTATGTACCGTGATAATTCTGCATAGTAAATAAAGTAAATCATTGTACCAACGTAAAATATCTCATATTTACTGAACATTTTTAAAGGAAGACAAGTCTTAGGTACAAATCTATGAATAAGTAACACAAATTAAAATCACCGGATAAGTAAACGGAAGCTTTAAATTGAGCCATTAATTAATTATCTTAATTTTATGCATATACCGTAAAATTATTAATATTAAAGTGGACTTTTTAAGTCTAAGTGTTCCTTAATTATTAACTTAATGAATTTTAGTTTTTTTTTACGTTATGGCTTAGGTGGAATTTTTTTTACATTTTAACGTAAATGTTGAAAAGAGATATTTTTTACGACTAAAATTAAACGTTTAAGACCACTCTCTTACATCAAATTATTGAAGCCATTTAATAAATCTTTTCCTCTTACAACTCTACTGATTTTATTATATTATTAGAATTAGATTAAAATTAGGACATTTTAGTTATAAAATAAATAACAAATAATGTAATAAAAAGTGGAATCTATCTACTTTGATTGTACAATTTCCAGCAAGTTCTCTTCCTCATACTGAGAGGACATTTTTTTTCACAGTAATTTATAAATAATTAAAAAAATTTCATTTGCGATTTGTGTTGCATGATTTTATTTTACATAATGTATCCTCAAATGCAATCTGAAATGCAAGAAAATGTTCCGGAACGTGAAGCAATTTGAGACTACAGATTGAAAAAGTCAAACAAATGAATGCAATAAACAATGGCGCGGGAATTTAATGAAATGCACTGACATTTTAAAATAGTCAAATCAGGCGCGCTGCCAAGATTTTTCAAAAGGGCGCTGATGCGAATGTAAATGTGGCCATAAAAATGAGATACCTTTTTAAAGGATGTTCCACTTATTATGCAAACGTACCTTAAGTATTTTTCTTCTCGCGAGAAATGTAACGAACAAATAAATTTATGCAAATATTTCCAACCTCGAGGAATTTAATGCTTATGATTTATTCATGGATCTGTAATCATCAATCAATATAAATCCCACGCAGACAATTTGCACCAATTTGTGCATTCAAATGCTTTCGAATTAACATAAGATATGAATTTGCAAACGTCGCGGAAACGAATAAACAGTTTGCGCGATCGTTCATCCCCGAATCCGCTACATTGTTGGCAAAAACACGTTGTTTTTCTATTTTAATGAAACGCCGCGATGCTCCAATTATCGTCGTCCTTTTCAGTTTCGTCTATTACTCGTCTCACTTCTCTGTCTCTCTTTTTTCAAAAATGCAATTTGAATGCAAATTCGTGGCAGCTGCAAGTTGCCGGCCGCTTTCAGATTTGCCATCCTTTGCGAACATAAAGTTCAAGTCGTGAATCCCAACCTACCTGCCTGCAATTCATTCGTTAATTAAAACTTCACTCACTGCGTTTCGGTCACGATGAAAAAAAATAGAAAATCTCTCTCTCCCCCTCCCCCGTCTCTCTCTCTCCCCTTCTCTCTCACTGCGATAATAAGCGTTAACAATTTTTTTGTAAAATGTTTCGAGTATTAAATTTAAACTTTTTACTAATCAATATCGTCGTTCTGTTACTGCTTTGATATTTGTGTTATCCATTCCGGCTGAGCAGATTTTAATTAACATCTAGAGTCGGGTAGAATTTTTTTGGCAGCCTGTTACGAGGATGTGAGAATAATTTTTAATTTAACTGACAACACTTTAATTAATTGTAATATTAAAACAATCACCCGTAGCTGACATTAATTGGTTGTCATAATTAACGATTCAATAATTGTGTTGAATAACATTTTCACAGTATTACAATAATAATTGCGCTAGTAGAACGATGATAATTGTTCAGTAATTCATGCGTTAATGACTTAATGAAGAACAATCGAATCCATTAAAATTAACGTTTAGGACCTACGATTGAACTTTTTTTTCATTAATCACAATTAAACTATTTTTGACATTCGGTACATTATATATATAATTTAATTAATAATATGTTACGAACTGTCATAATCTTTTGTATAATTAATTTTCAACGTAACTACTAAAACTGGTATTATGTCAGAAAAAATGTTGCCAAATTACGGTTAAAAACTTTTAGCATAAACGATCATTTATTTCTTTATTTCTTCAAAATATTAAACTGTTTACAATTGAATCATCTGCACAATATTTATTTTCGAAGCTTAGTGAAATTAATTGTATAACGTTTAGCTAATGGCATTGACCTTGTAATGCATTGAAATAATATAGCTGAATAATAATTTTATATACTCTTATATTTATATAAAAATAAATTACGTATTATTTGTTTTCACACAAAAATATTTTGTCTGTTTTAATGTAATCTTACAAAAAGTATCATATAAAGAAGTTCATATATTAAAAAAAAATCACTTTTAAAAATAAGTATTTTATAATTCATTATTCATTCTAAATTTTTAATACTTTTCTCATAAAGTGATACATTTCATACGAATTTTTATTTTAATTCTATCAGTAATTTCATATATCTCAAAAAGATTCGAATGAAACTTCTTTTAATTCTGCAAAAACGTTAAATGAAATTACAATAAATAAAAAAAAAATATATTTACGAATCGTACTCCAGATGTTAATTAAATTTTATTTCAACTAGCATCTTTTCCAAGTGAATTCTAGATACTTTTTTCCGCTATAAAATGAATATAATTATTTCAATAATAAAATTCTGTAGTTTGTCATTTTTTTTACACTCATTCGAGTCGAACGGGAAGTCTAATTTCTGAAAGAATGAAAAATGATTGTTAAATAACTTTTAATTGCATCGATCGTTTTTGTGTGTACAAATGTAGACTGAAGTACAATTGTGAGTTAAAGTTAGTGACACGTCTCGAACCTTGGAACACGGCCCAACACGAACGAACTTCCACTGAAGAGGTGGTAGTATTATGGCTTGAGATAAAACTATTAAGATGAAATGCTCTCCGGCTTGGTTTCAATTGAAGCGCGTTTTATTCCCCCCCCCCCCAGCAAACTTTGATTTCCACTTTTCGCGAAATATTTTCTCGAAACAACTTGACGCGAGTTATTTGACAATCGCGAAATCGTGCATTTCATTTCGAAATAACACAAATACCGTGCGGTAAAGGAAAAACTTTTCCGCGGATCTTGACATCTCAACTATTCTCGCGAACAACACTTGGATGAGCCCTGACTGAAGCCGTTCCCATTCAGATGTCAAATAGTGACATAAAGTGGCAGCTGACTGTCGCATTTGAAATTTCGTCACATATAAAATTTGTAGTAATATCTCGCAGAATGAAACGGGCTGGATCGTAGCTGAAAAAGACAGGGGAAATAAAAATCAGGGCGACAATCTAAACTCCCGTTGACTGCGTCGAGTTTATTAAAATTTCGTTATTCGCAAAATCTTTTATTCATAATTACATAAAATAGTACCACGGTTGGAGAAGTTATTCTCTGTTGTGTAATGTTCTATTTAAAATATTAAAGAGTAAAAATATGTGGTTTGAAGTAAAACTCGTACTCAGGAAACGAGATCTTGATCCAGGCGTTTAAAAACTGAACTCTTAACTTGCGCTTCCCCAAATGAACATTCTGAGTGTAATAGAAGTAATCCATTTAACCTATTTAACCTTAACTTAGATAGAAATCTTTTTTTATTTTTGTATCCGGAAAGTTTTCTAATTTCAAGGAATAAAAAGTCAAACCTTTAACTTTCGAATAATTGTGTGCCAATCTAAAAAAAAATAACAGTCCCAACATGCGATAAAAACTTGCTTCATCTGATACTAATTGCATCGAATTGTTTTATATCACATCTGTTTTAAATTGCTCGGTTTCAGTGGTGGTGCAGGCATACGAAGTGGAAGTGGAGGTGGTCGGAGGCGCCTCCAGAGGTTGCACTGCCGTACTGCGATGTGTCATTTCTAACTATGTCAAAGACTTGGTTAAAGTCGTATCTTGGCTGCAGGAACCCGCATTTTATATTTATCCATCATTACAAGGAGGTAAGTCTTCAGTTCGGAGTAAAATCAATTAATGAAAAGTTATAAAATTTTCCGGAAACGTTTCGAGTAACTTTCCACAGATAATTATGCCTTCAATTAGGAAATAATTACGGTATATCCGGACTTATTAAACAGATCTATACCTCACAAAGCATATCATTTGTAATTAAATATCACTTTCCAAACAAAAAGTTACGGCAAAAAGGACAATAAGATAAAGCGGACGCGAAACCGCTCTAACGGGCCGCCAAGGTTTTTGTGCGAAATTAATCCGGGCACCTAATTGCGTCGCGCAATTGAATTTCATTTTCGACCTCGCGCCCCCGAAAGTTCATTCGAATTTTCGGAGCAGTTAGCGACAAACTCACTGGCTCTATAATTCACATCCGCCGGCACGTGAAGCTTTCGCGCTTTAATAATTAAAGTTATTAAAATGATGATTTCAAGGGGGTTGATCGCGCGCGGGCCAATAAAAGAAGCGAATGTAAACAGAAAAACGGTCGGATAATAATAGGGAATAACCCGCGCGTACAATCCGTCTCGCTTTTCATTAACGAAATTCGTGGCGCCGGCAAAAATAATGAAACGCCGAATGCACTTTTGCCGCGGCGCGCAAATGGTATTTGCATGAAGAGACGAGGCGAAGCGCGAAGAATTGCATCTTGTGTGGGGCGATATTCACGTGGGTGCTTTAGCATTATATTGCTCACTACAACTTAGCAACGGGGCTCGAATATATTAATATCCAGAGCAAGAAGCGTCGCTGCCGGGGGCTGCAATTTAATATCTACAATATAACAACCGAGCTTCCTACTGCCCCCCGCCCTCCCCCACTTCAGACTACAGGTGTCGCTGTACGACATTTCACATAGACACGCTTATTTCATTATGGCCCCGACATCTTCCGCCAAGTGCTTGTAATTGATACACTTTATTCATATTCAAATTTCCAAGTCGCCTTTAATTGCAGCAAGATGCGCGGAATCATCGGTGCTTGTTATCTCGCCGTGAGATCTGTAAGAATCGCTAAGATTGCTGGCCGTTAATTGCAATTCATAATTGCGAGTCGCGCAAAAACTTCGTTACGGCTCTATTAGGCCGTTGTTCGAAAGTTATTTTCCGCGCCTTCTAATGCAGTTAGTGTCGCCCCGATGGCGTTGCGAGGGTTTTCCGATTAGCGCACCGGCTTTTTTTTTAGATCAGTGGCGCAGGGGGTTTAGACGTGATCCAATTTCACTTTAACGCGGAAAAATTGCAAGCCTATTTAATAAACTCATTTTTTTTTTTTTGTGTTATTATACTTATCATAGTTTTTTGACCTGCTTCACTGCTGTAAAGGTCACCAAGGGTTTTAGTTTATTTGACAAAACTTTAATTGTTGACTTTAATATATTTTACTTTTTCAACTACTGCCTACTTTTTGAGGGAGTTGTGGTTGCTTATGAAAACAATGAAAAGAATACAAATTGACGTAGCGCTTCGCAGTAATATAACTGTTACGGTTTCCTTTCTCGTAACAGCAGTTATATTATTATGAATTGATATTGATACTACGTCGAGATATTAACTTTGGATTATATTGGATTACTACTGGAAAACTATTGAAACAACGCGTTTGTCAGATTACAGAGAACGTCGAGCAGAATTTTAGTGCAGTTGTGAATGCTTTATATACATATTCAAGTTCGCTCGCATTTGGTTGCATCATTTCTCGCAGTTTTTACAATTCAAATTACGTGAACTGCTTCATAACACTTTCATCCACTGAAAATGAAATAAAACTAAAAGACGCAACAAACACTGCGTGTATTCAACATAAAAATAACAGCTGAAAATTTATTTTCACTAAGACAATGCCGAATCGTTGATTTATATTTCTTTTCATATTTTTCATAACTTGAGAACCAAAAAATAATTAATAACCCATGTGAAAAGTTGTAAATTTGATTACTAGAATGTCATACTCCCTTTTGAAATTCATTATATTTATTAATGTTTTAAATTATAAAATTTAAAACAACTTTATAACTATATAACTTTTATAATTTTGTTATAATTTACAACGAAAATGAAAAATGGATCATTATCGTCAATTAAACGCAAAAGGATATTTTATTCCTGTAATTTTAACCTCTACTTTGATATCAACTTTTCAACTATTTCAGTTTATAAACAAAAATGCTAATTCAGTGATGTAAAAATAAGTTTTACTCTATCGTCATATTCAGCGATGGAATTATCATTTCTGACGAATCATAATTAACTTCGATAATCACATAACGGTTTAAATAATGCACAACGAATTTCATGCGAACTATCACTCATTGCGATTCATGCAAAATAGTATAATTCGACGCAATGTCACGGAATAAGAAATTCCCTCAGAAGTCGAAAATGTCTGAGAACTCTGACTCGAAGTAATTAATACGATGGATTCGTTCCTGAATATTCATCCCTCGAGATGATATTTACACACTGATTCAATAATTTTCAAAAACTAAAATGAGTCAGAGTGGTTAAAGAAAAAGGGAGAAAAAGGAGGAAATGCCGAGGATCACGCATCATTTAATTAAGCGTGACTTCTTAACGTTTCCCGCTGAGAAATTATCTTTCGAAATAATAAAAAGTTTTGATTGGCCATTATTTTAGTTGGATTTTTAAATTAGACATGAAATGGTATTACCTCACTTATTGAATTCTTAATTTACTTTATAATCCATAAGGTACAATTAAATTTGTCAAGTTTCAACTACTAAAATATAATTAACAAATTATGTTAATTATATTTATAATTATATTATAATTATTATCGAATTTTTCGTCAATTACATTTCCATCAATAAGTTTTATTCGTGTCCAAATAACAAAATTTCAGCACATTGCTGCAAACGCTTGTTAATAGCGAATGAAGTTTACATATTATTTATCATTTGGACGATAAATTGCGATGAGTCATTTTTTTTTTTTACTGATTATATCTCACTAAGAAAGGAAGAAAAAAGGGACTCGCGGGTCATTCGTGATCCGACTAAGTGTGACACCTCGATGCCGATTGTCCTCCGGAGGGCGCTATATTTCTGCGAGCACGTTCGCGATCTGGCAAAGGGATTAGATGTGGGATTTGGATGCCCTCCAAGAGGCCATTGTTCGTGGTTACACGCCGGTGAATGGCTATGGGTTTTCATGTATCTACGCGTATCTATGAAAAAGAGGAAAAACGGAAACTATGTATCACTCGCGCCGACGTCTGATAATGGCCTCTTCGTCGAATTTGTTTCGAGGGTGTTCTCATCGTCGGTCTGATTTCATTTTTATCACGTATTGTCTTAATAAAAAGATCGCGTCTGAAAATGAGACTAGGAATATTTGAGGGGAGGGGGGGCGGGGGGGGGCGAGAGTTCACTCGTCCCGAAATTTGATTACTCGTCGAAAGTCAATGAGCTTAAAACGCCACCAACGACAAAAGGCAAATATTATTGCCCTACACTTTTGTTCGCTCCACGGTAACAAATAACTTTTTTCCCCTTAAACATTCTCACGCGAAAAGCTATCGAAAGTTGCGACGCTTGGAAATTTCATTAAAAGCCATGATTGGAATCGGAAATTTATTGAAGCAGTTATAATTACAACGCAGAATGATTTATCGAGGCTTGTTACGGGGGATTACAATTGGACGATGCGTAAAGCTCGTCTTAAAGCCAAACATCTGCTTATTGCTGTTGTTTTTTGTTGGGATTAACTTGGGCAAAAAGTAAACATTTATATATTCTCAATAACCACTGAACTGTTATTAACAACATTAATTCCACCGAATTAGAATAGCTAGCTAGAATTTTAACTCAAAATTGGTTACAATTTATTTAATGAAAAATGAGTATTTATCATTTATTAAGATATTGCGAGACTGTTTGGAGTTGCACGGATAAAAGTTTCATTCTGTAAGAGCAGTGGAAGTTAATATGGAGGTCAAAATTGTTGCGTATATCCTGATGTTGAATCAACTTTATTAAATGCCGTTTTAATATTATAAAATGATGGTATGAATTTAATTACTTTGATTATAATGTTTTAAGGTTCAAGTTATATCAAATGTTATTTTGAAATTAATTAAATATTGCTTTGAACCAATTTGTAAAGTTATATAAACAAATTTAAATTTATTTTTAATTTCCTACTTATTACATGTTATTTTATATTACTATATAATATTAGTTTCTTAGAATTCACTATTTTTATTAGTTATCTGCCATTCATTCCTCATTAGTTAATGCAATTTTACACTTTTACAATTAAACAGTAAAGAATTACTTTTCAATCATGTTTCAACGACTTAAAATCCTGTTAAGATTTTAAGGTCGAATAATTTCTCTAATTTGATATAAAAAGTGAAAGTAAAAAAAGAAAGAAAGAAAGAAAGAAGAAAAGGAAAAAAAAAGAATAGTGATTTTCATGAGAGAGATTTAAAATTCGAATTGTAAAGTACTAAGTTGAATCCCTTCATCATTTAGCGACAGAATCTTTTTCGTAATCCGCTTTCCTCATGCAAAAGCTGCTGAAGAACTCGCTACCGAAGAAATCTTTAAAACTGCTGCCAATCCAATCTAAAGGATCTGGTTCCAACGACGTCTTTTATACAGTGGTCATTTTGCTCGAGTGACAAGTCGTTGAGTGCGACTTTCTGAGCCTCTATGAGGTTGGAATTCAGCAAACTTACAATGGATCAGTGTCGGTTAAGCGTCTGCATTCTCGAAAGTAAAGTCCAATTTTTTGAAGTGTAAATACAAAGTATAATATGTAGCATTTTAAATAACAATCTTTTTACAAATTGAAAAGAATATAATTTGTTAAGAAATATTGCTGTTTATAAAAGTGTAAAATTGTAAGAGTTTAATATGAATTTATAGTCGATATAAAATTCTAATAAGTTGGAAAATAGTAACAATTTAATAAAAATCTAATTTTTATGGGTAAATTCCTTGAAGTAATTTGTTGCGAATGTTAGTAATTTTTATTAGAATTTTCCTCATCGTACAGTTATTAAAAATATAATAACAACTACTAATAAAATTCTTCAGTGTATAAAGATATTGAAATCAACTATTATTATAATACTGACTCTCTAATTCAAGAACTATGAATTATCATTGACCTTATAAAAAAAGTTCAATAAACAAATTAGTTTAATCTTTTGTAGTGAACAAAAATAATTTTTGTTGGAACTTTTTCGTACTTCCCATGACAACTTCGGGAAAACTTCTTATGATTGTACAAAAATCAATATTTCAATTCTTCACGTCAATTATAAAATTTCATGAAATGAAAGCTACAAAATGCATTCGTTATCTGTGAGGGATATTCTTTTACACGGTTCTTGTGCTAACGAAGCTAATTGAAATAACGAGAAAAAAGGACGGACGAATATAAAAAGGTTTCACTGGAACGCACCGAACTGAAACATAACTGCAACGTTTAAGTCAAATTGTTGTAACATTAAATGCATTGTCGCATTAAAAGTCCGTTTTAGAAATTCGTCAAATTCAATTGGGAACGTGTAAATAACAATTTTACTTGGCACATTTTCTTCTACAATATAAATTTTTAGAAAATATCGTTGTTTTAGTAACAAATTAAATTATTAATTTATATATAACCATTAATTTCTCAAATATTTGTTACATTTTATGTTAACCAATATTTGTGAACTTTTGATTTCCATTTAACGTTTCGCGAAATGGGCAACAATGTAAAATTAAAATTAAACCTTCTTCCATTGCTAAAGTAATTTTTTTAATTTGATTGCAATATATTGTACTATAATTAAAATAAATTGAACGAATAAAAATAAAAAATAAATTGCCCAAATCATTGTTAAATCTATGGCTTGAATTTCGCTTATATTGGCACTGCAAATGCCGGCCTAAAAGAAAGTGAGGTTTCATCTCGATAGTTTACCATCAGTATCTACCAGCATAGAACTAATCCTGGCACATTCGTTATCGTTTAGCCAACGGTCGCATTTTCTGCTTGGATATTATCAATTTACAATACGTTTTTTATAACTGGAATCCTATAAAACCTATTACCTCTTATTTTCACCAAGGAAGCTTACAAATATATTCCAAGTAATTTTTTACGGTTAAATATAAAATTCAACTCGATTAAAATGTAAAAGTAAATTACTTATATAATTTTATTCCCATTAGGTACAATCATTTCTCGTGCCCTGAACAACTACTTTACAATTATCATTCCCAATCGAAATCAAAATCCAACTTAATATTTTCTCGTTTTACATTCGAATACCTCGCTGCGGAGCAACAAGGAACTTTCCTTCCTCTTTGAATGTCCCGAGATTAATATCAAAATCGACGTAATTGAATCCGCTCGAAACGAAAAAGCAATAATCATAGTAATAATAAAGAAAAAAACAGGAGGAACAACTTTGCAAGCCTTTGAAACGAGACACGTGAGAATCAGCCCTCTTGTATAAACACGTCTTCCATGTAAATTCAATTTCTACGTTCTGACAAAGATGTGCTCGAATGAAGAGTTTCCGACGCGATCGGGTCTTGTCGCTCTTGCAGTCCATTATTCTTTATTTCCGCGTCGAGCAAACATTGCTTTTCGATTTTCAGTCTTGAGAAATACCATCACGACAGATGACTCGTTCCGACAGCTAATACCTCGGAGTCGAGAGCCGCGTTATATCGACGACATCGAGTCAATACTTTGCGAGGTATTAAGTGGCTATAGCTGCGCGTTCGCTTTTCAGATTATCTTCATAATTCTACTTTGATATACTTACGTTCCATTTTCGGAATGCCATGCTCCGCCGCGACAAACCAATGGAAAAATTGCAATTATTCTTTCCTTTGACCGCCAAAGCCATCGTTTCTAGAGACTGAAGAAACTTATTATTTGTTGATAATGCACGGAAAAATATATAAAGAGAAATGTATTAGATGTTACTACTATATGTTATAAAAATTCAAGGATATATGTGTATACCTTAATAACTGAATACTTTTAACCAAAATAATGATAAATGTTTTTCTATCGTCATTTACGACCCAACGTTACAAGTTGACGAATTGTACCAAGACTTTTTAAAAGGGTACTGTAAAAGATTTGGATAATAATTTAAAACCTACTTTATAAATAGTGTAAGAAAATTCAACATTATTATTATTATACCTAATTTTTTTGTCACGTGTTTATATTTAAAAAAAAATATAAATTTATATGTTAAACTTTGTATACTTATCAGTTATAATTTGACACTGCTTAATATCATATAATATAAAGCAAAAGAATTTACATAAGCTTCAGCACTTGTATCAAACAGTCAGATACCAGACAATGAAGAAAAACTCTTTTAAAATAATTTGGAACGCATGAAAGAATCGTCTGATTTTAATTTCCACGGTGAGTTATAAGCGCAGTAAAAGGAGCGATAATGATGATCCAAAAATTCTTTACGTTTATCTTTTGATTCAATCTCAAAATCTTTTTTTTTTGGGGTGTGGGGGGAGGCTTTCGAAGCCCATGAAAATCAAAGCGTTCTCGGAGATTGTACGGTATTTCACGCACGTTTCCTTGTGATAATGAAGTTATTAATAATAATAGGCATGCAAGATGGGCAAAGGCGTAGGGGTGCAAGTGATTCGAAAGAAACGCGCGGTATATGAAAATGTATGGGGATGAAATTCATCGAGGGCAAGATTTCGGTAACCGTGGTACGTGTTAAGAATACGCATCGTCGCATTACAGATATGCTTTCTATTTGATTTCAGATGGGAAGTTCCATTTACTGCCGACAGGCGAGCTTCTGGTACACCAGCTTGAATTTAGCGATCAATTTCCTGGGTACAGGTGTCGAACGATGCACCGCCTGACGAGGCAGGTTGTTGTTAGTTCTGTTGCGAATGTCAGATTGACGGGTAAGTACGATACAATAATTTAATAGTCTAATTACTTAATGAAATGTTAAATGCTTCCGAACCATTTAACTCGTACATTTATATTATTACGTCGAGTAGCAAATTGTGTAAACTTTTCAGAATATTTTAACGAATTTAATAATTTTACTTTAACACAAACAGTTACTGTACTCTGTACAAAATTTAAAGGCTGATTTATAGATGTGGCTTTATTACATACTTTATGGCAGTGTTATTTATTTCAAAATGTTAACATAAATTTATGAAAATTAAAATTTTACTTTGTTTTAACTTATTTTTCAACTTAAATGTTTTTATTTTTATTCACAGTTAATTTTTAAATTAATTATCTTCCATTTTTGAGATTTAATCATAGAAATGTATTTGTATAGCTTCAAAAGAATTAATACATCTTATTTGGTACATATCGATGAAACCTATGCTAACTTGTAAAAATAAACTGGTAAAAAATTCCTTACCCGTTAATAGTTACATGCATCTCATGTATAATTCAAGTACGGCGCAGATTATGATTTACTATCGTGTTATTTCGCTTGAAATTGAAAGCACAGAACGAGAACTAGTCGGTGTCCGAGCATGAATCATATATGAATTATAAATGCCCATGAATAGAATGTATACATTTATATATATATATGTATGTATATATATATATATATATATATATATATATATATATATATGTTTCCTTGTTATAGCAATTTTTTTTGTTGAGAGAACATATTCCAGAATATATTTTAGTAGATATCGCAATACGAGCTTGCGAAGACATTACAAATTGGCGCCCAACGTGGCGCCGGTTCGGAATAAAATCAATACAGTGGCAAATTTAATTTTAAATAATAGAGCAGCCTGTCTACGGCGATTTTCAAAAGTAGAAAACACGCCTTACTCCAAAAGCAATTCTTTATCTGTACGGAGATTCTTTTGAATCGTAAATTCATTATGCACTTTAAATATCAAGAATACCGTGCATTCTTCCATTGCATATATTAATGTAATTTCAATAAATCAATCATTTTAGAATCTAGGTGTTCTTTGCAAATCACACCTCGAAATCATAACGGTAATAAAACGAAATAATTGTTGGATTCAACCGTGTCAAATAGGTTCATAATAATTGATCGCATCTTGTGATAAGGTAAAATTGCAACTTATCGGCTGGAGGATACACGTCGGCCATTATATATTACGATTCATTTGTCGCCATTATTTAATTGTACGTAACTAATAAAATATAAAATATTATAAAGTAAATATGAGACAATGTCGTATGCAATCGGACTATGTCATTTGGTTAACTTGTTTACATCTTCAAGCTCCGTTTGCCAAGTGCAAATATTTCCAAAGTTGCATGACTTTGTTCTATTCATATATTCATTTATTGAATATGATCCTCTTAGTTATTCTATGTTAACAACGTTAAATTTACTTTTCTTTTTATTTGTCGAAATATTAAGCGGATGTCCTAATTGCAATAGACGAATTCTATTTATTTCAAGTGAACTCTTCAATAGAGTGTATCCTGCATATATATAACAAACATAATTGTAGTCAGTTTCATTTGTTTTTTGTTATTTTTCATATCATTTGCAATCTGTCCATCCTTAACGTAAATCTAAACCATCTATTGTAACTTTCAATATATGTTAAGATTCTAAAGTTAAGTGTAGTCAACATAAAGTTATCGGCAAAATATCTATAATCTGACGTTTCCATCCTCTCAAAGCAACTGCTTTTTCCAAGAACTTCTATACTCGTGGTAACACTCATAAATAAACAATGGATGAGTTTAAATTAGACGATAACCGGGGTAAAAGGCGGCGACACACAAGTTTGCTAGGATTGTTATAAATGAAATAGGATTTCTTCGATATACCGCAAAACGCGCACAAACAAGCCGTTTAATTACCGCCCGTGCAACCGGACATTAATATTCGAGTGTCCTTAATTTGGCAAATTATCCCGCCGCTAGACTGAACGCTCTAAATCGCCTTAATACGGTAAATTTAGGATTATGGATTCGAATGCCTGCGCGCAGTGGAACGGGTCAATGATAGTGCCGCCTAAGCGAGAGCTTAAGGCGTCTTCATTTAAGCAATTCATTTATGCGCATGCAAATTGCGCGCATTTGCTTTTGGCATTGGCGACGTGTGCGAGTTCGTTTCTTTGACGAGGCATATTGATTTATTTGTTTGCAGAGCACCGAGGTGTGATGACGCCAGTTATTTTGGAACACTCCGGGGTGGTTCACGTGGCCCAAGACGAATCTGCATCGTTAGTCTGCGTCGCCCAGGCCTGTCCTGCACCGGAATACCGGTAACGCTTAGTAAATCACAGTTTAACGCTCAATTGCTTGATTAATGTCAATTATTAATCATGATTCTGATTCGTTCGACTCGCAAATGCTTTTACAAAGTTCAGAATTACGCCCATTGTATTTCTGAATAAGCTGTGCGTAAACATGTACATGGACCAAATAATAATGGCTTAGATTATTATTTATTATATCGTACAAAGCATTTAATTGCCCGCGTAACTGAATATTATTATTAATGATTTAAATGTTTTGAATGTCCTGACAATGTAAATTTTATTCGCAAATTTATACGTCACGGTTGAAAAATATAAATATTATGAAGTAAGCTTAATGTAGGTAATTTAATAGCATGGCTCTTAATTAGTTTATGAATATATTTTAGCAAAGTGCTTATACTGCGCATAGAACATTGACATTAATTAAGTGATTTTAAATATCTTCTTGCACATGATTTTTACTTATCATTTAATGATAATGTGATACATTAAAAAATAATACATTTTTAATGCATATTTATGAGTAGAACACTTTAAAAACTGTTCGATAATTTTATTTTTCATAATTTTTAGTTTAGAATTTCATTTGATATAAGATTTATAGCTAGAGTAAACTAAGTTAAATTGATAATAAGTGGATTTAGTTCTCTTCAGTTCTGACCCATGCAAATATATTCTCATGAAACAACAAGCAGAGAAATAATCTATGATTTAATTTAATGCTTCAAAGATAAACTATGGTTATAGTGTTATACAGTATCACGAATATCACTGATTAAACTTATGTTTTTATGTGTAGAACTATCAAAGTTCTATTCTAGCAACCCTTTCAATACCAGCCTAGTCTTAATGCTTCATTTTTAGATATTTTTTATATTTTTAAGCGAGTGAATATGCAATAAAATATATATTTTAAATTAACTTTTGAAACAAATATACATATTAATCTAAAATTAAAATATACGATAGAAAATATAGGTCCTTTTCGGCAATGTACATAATAAGGCGAAGACTAAGTTTAAAAACGTATTGTCAATCTTCACTAAAACTT
This sequence comes from Leptoteleia sp. ZL-2020, assembly GCA_022817305.1. Taxonomy (NCBI): domain Eukaryota; kingdom Metazoa; phylum Arthropoda; class Insecta; order Hymenoptera; family Scelionidae; genus Leptoteleia; species Leptoteleia sp. ZL-2020. The sequence continues at coordinate 3,728 of JABFPN010002891.1, read as the reverse complement.
TCAAATTTTTATAAAATTATAGTCACTAAGAAAGTCCATTATCGAGTCGAACAATTATCAGTATTTTAACATTCTAAAATGAGCTAAAAAATTTAAATCAATTGGGGAAGCATTAAAGATTTAATTTGCCTATAATTTGGTAAAAGTTTGAAAAAGTTTGATGAAAGATTGACAGAAAATATTTAATTATATTACAACATTTTATATCAAAATAAAATACCATAAACTTAAATATGTAAAAAAATATCTAAAAAGTTCTTGAACATTAAGAAATAAAATACGTACCCTTATTCAATTACATATAATGCATTAATTTAATTATACCCTACATTGCGTTATAATCGTAATAATACAGTTCAATCCTATTGAAACAATTAATAGTCATCAATATTTTTGAAGCTGATATGCTAAGTACTAAGCAATTAACCAGTAAAATCCAAGTTTATTACAGAATGTAGTAATCTCTTTTGAATTATTACCCTCCGTGAATTGATGTGTTAAATTTGCGAAATGTTATTAGAATATAGTATATTAACGCTTACATTAAGCATAAAGCACATAGATCAATAGACTATTAGACACACATGTCAAACTCGTAATAGTACAAATTCCTCTCGTGCACTAGATGACTCTTGTTCGAAATATAAACACTGTAATACTCTTGCGCAAAGAAAAATAATCTACTAAATGGTTACTACAATTTAACTAATCATAGTTCTGTAATCATATAGTTGACAAAATTACAAAACTACCATATTAGATTAACGGAACGTATCAAATTGTCGACAATTATTGTTCAAAAGCAGACAATAGTTGTCAACATACTCGTACGTTCCGCTAACTGAAGATAATAATTTTGTTTAATTGCATCAAGTATATCACCCACTTCACTAAAGTGTTAATAATTTTTATTAAATCTTCTCTCTTCGCGTAGCCATGCAAGCATTGCGACCATTCACTACTAAAATATATTACGGGCAATTAAACCGTATACGGTAGAGTTTTTTTGATTAAACAAAATGAACACCGTCTCAACCAATCGATTATCATCGGCGTTAAATTTGTTTCACCCTGTTGGCGAAAAAAGAAGTCACAATTACGAACAAACATTTCCGATAAAGTTCAATCATCATTTACTCTTCCGAGAGTACACAACAATTTGTCAAAATGTTTGCAGTCGACACTTATTGTTACTCAATTCAATGCGGCTAGAACCGTCGAAGAAAAACACGGTATTTCATTTAAAACGGTTCGTTTAATTCGCGGAAAGCAAGAGAAGCAAAACCTAATGTTACTTAATACGAAGGACAATGAGGAAAAGGAGAAAGGGAACGGCAGTTTTCGAGTCTCAAGCGACATCGAGAGCTTCCGATTGTAACACTCCTAAGGTTGCACAATCGAGTGTTTCCATCAAAGTCTCCTTCTTTCGCCCGATACCCCTCTTGTTACGGCTACTTCCACATGGTTACGTCTTCTTCTTTCTCCTATTCTTCTTAAATTTAAACCCGACTATCCGTAGCACTCGTACAAACGGAAACATTGACTTCGAGAACTTCCAGGTTCTCGTGCATTAATTTTGAATAATAGCACTTTGATTTATACCGAGACTTTCAATTGTGACATAAATTTTCATTTGTAAAAAAGATATACCATCTTCTTTGGATTTATCTTTCTCAACATATGTTACTTGAACGAAACGTATATGTACTATGTATGACTGAATCCGTTGAAAGTTAATGCGTTTTTAATGAAGGTCTGGGATTCGCAATTTTGGAAAACTTATGCCCTATCAACTGCACAAAAAATAACTTAGTTTTACTTCACATTATCTACGGTCACTATTATAAGATATTAAATTAAATTAAAGCAAAGATTTATTAATTTATAAATAAGAATATATCAAATTGGTCAGTTAAATGATGTTGTTATATTTATATTATATTTATTTATTTTTATCAATCAATTTGTTAAAAGATATATCGTCAAGTTGATACATGTCCCGTGTAATGAGAGGGGTGAATTTTTTTCAACCAAAATTTAACACGAATACTTTACTGCACGAGAAATGCGCGGAGTTTGTTGTCCATGACCGGATCCGGTACTAAAATTCCTACAATAAAGTTGGCCAAATAAACACAAACAATGGCGTAAAAAATTACAACTCATGCAAAAAAGATTTAAACAGTTTGACTACGTCTGAAAAGAAAATATGCCAAGATATCTTCGACAAAGCGTTCCATATTCTTTGGAATGTCACTTATATTTTGCTCTAGCTCTCACAGAGGCTCAAAGAAAGTCAAAAATGAGTTTCTAAAGAAATTAAATCTTTTGCTTTACAAAGGTACAATGCAATGTGACAAACGATGAAAAATGTCCCTTGATGTGTATTGCTAGTTTTTTAAAAGTATTAAACAAATGCCCGAAGATTGCATTTATGCAAAATACTTTTTTTGGACTTTAATCGTAATATCAAAATACTTAAATATTTTTAAATTAACTGTATTGTATGTTGTAATCAGGGTTATATAATTTATGGTATCCATGAAACAAACATTTTTTTATATTAATATTATATATAATGCTATTATTATTGATAATGAATTTTAAATATTTCTAATTATATTTATTACAGGTGGTACGCTCAAACAGGTGCAGAACCAATGTTGGTTCTGTCAGGACCAAGAACGAGATTACTAGGTTCTGTTCTTGCCATCGAAGCTGTTACTTTAGAGGATAGTGGAGTATATCGATGTGTAACGTCAAATCTTGGAGGAGAAACAAGTGCAGATATACGGTAAACAAACAACTGAAATTTATATTTTTTATATAACCAAAAAGCATACGTACATTATTTTAAGTTTTACGTCAACAAATTTCAAGTACACAGGTTTTAACATATTTTCAGCTATTACAACATTTTTTGCGACAAATATATTAGATGTAATCAGTTTGATATCTTCATTGTTTAATAATAATTACTCTTTTTATGACATAAAACTTTTAATACGAGCACCATATTAAATTTAATAATTTTATATTACATTATCGTAAAAATTCGCATTTCAAAATGTTAATTAATATGCATATTATAATATTATATTAATTATACACCTTTCAATTTTTAAATTAATTGCGCAACTGCTAAAACATTTCCAATGATGGGAAATGAACCTAACTTTCATTCAAAAGGTATTCTGGTAAACAAGCTAACGAAAGTTCCATAAACCGTACCAAATGCATTACAAATCATAAAATACGAATTCAAAATAAATTTCAATCAACATTTAATCAGCATTTAATAAAACTTGTGCACAAATATTTCACTTTCATAAATAATTATTTAACGTAACAAACACTCAGCCAAATAAACGATTCGTATAAACACAATAAACTGCTGTACTTTTAACTAAACTTTATTTATTACTAAATGTTTACGTTTTTAGCAATTAAAATTGTAATATAAATTTTATCGTAATACTTCAGTATTTGTACAATTGCTTTCTTTTAGAGCTACGTTAGAAAAAATAAATTAATCTATAAATGAAATAATTAGTAGCCCTCTTAGTAAACTCTTAGTAAATGAAAAAAGAATAATGAACGATACACTGAGAAAAAAATTGGGATAAAAATTATTATACTAAATGTAAAAAGAGGGACAAATGACATCTTCTTGTCTTAGTTAATATACAGTTTAAAAGAGGTTATAAGAAAAATGAACATTTTTATTA
>JABFPN010002890.1:0-20197 GCA_022817305.1 Leptoteleia sp. ZL-2020 | reverse complement strand
AATAAAAAAAAAAAAAAAAAAAAAAAAAAAAAGAAATGATCGTGATTCTGTTTTATGTTAAGTAAAATTAAGTTGTTCTTACTAAACTATGACGATTTTTCTATAATTTGATGCAGTGACTTTCCTTTTCTAATGCAATTTTGTGTAATTATGTATTAACTTTCACGTGATTCTTTTAGACTATAAATAAAATTTTTTGTTTACGATAGTGGTATAATTAAATTGTACAACATACTACGATAACATATTCAAGGAAAACTCCTTTTACGTTTTCATTAAATAAATAAATGTCATGCGAAAGTAATTAAACACACAGTGTACGATGTAAACCAAATACGGTAAATAAAAAAATTTTTTTATCATCAGAAGATGTTCACAAATCGTTGTAATTGTTTGAATAAGTAATAAGAAATGGAAACAGGATATTTTAAAAAATAAAATCTTTTAAAAATTAAAATTTCTGTATATTTTTATCTCTTAATAATAATAATATGAAAAATATTGCTTCACACGCAACAGTATAATACGATACATCTATTTATGATTTTTTTCCATTTTTAAATCTTTACATACGTTTCCTTCTGAGTGATTCATTTTCATTTATTATGTGTCGCACTGTTCATTTTTAGACTCCGAATGATTCAAGTTATGTCCATTATTTTGAATTGTTACCGGTTGTGCATTTTTCCTTTCTGGCAATACTTGCAAAAACGTTTCTTGCCAAGTTTTTCCCTCGGTGACTCGCAGAATTATTTCAAACACTACAAATAAGCATATTATCGTTATAGTCTGTTATAGTAAGATGTTTATTGTTATTTATATGTATATAAATATTTATTAAAACTGTCCACGGAATTTTTTCGACACATTGATTATGTAGAATTAATAATTTCTATTAAACATCCATTAGACAATTTCATTTAAAGAATGGTTAATATACTTTTATTAAATTATAAATTTTTTACTTACCATGGTCAACTGTTAATACTTTTCTGGCTGTCATTTTCAAAAATTTATCTAATGGTAATCTACCATGCTTAATTCCTTGTGCCATAGCAGTTTTATGACAAATACCCTGAGAAATTTAATAAATATGTTATATTGTATATTTATAATATGTAGTTATTTATTTTATTTAATGATAAATTAATAAGAGGTACAAAATGAAACATTTTTGCAGATATATTGAAGTAAAAGCACTAATGAATAAATAAGTAAGTCTAATGAATGAACTAATAAGTGAAGAAAAATTAACAACGTATTTTAAAATATAATTATTTATTTTGGAAATATATTTTTGTCAACAAATTTTATATATATGTTAACAGAATGGAATTAAAATAATTAAATTAATACGAATTAGAAATGATATTTAGTTTTGTTCATTCACTGGAAACTGTTCATCCACTGATGCATTCACCATTTTTTTTTGTTAGAAAAGTTTATACCTTTTGACTGTTGTGATCCACAAGACCACCAATAACATAAACACAACTATGATCTAATTCTTCTATGATATTTTCAGACTCACTTGTTAAGTACACAATTTTTTCCTTTGGAAAAAGATCAAGGTAACTTTCAGAATTAAATTTTACCTGAAATAAGATATATATAAATTTATAAAAATTTCATATAATTAATATATTTCTGAATTATTTTGAAACATTCTGTAATTAGGGTATAGTACATAGTACAATTATATTGCAGTACTATCATATCAATAATATAGTGAAGAAGTGATGTATGATCCAGAAGGTGAGTGAATGTTAAACAATAATATTGCATTATCACAAAAGGTATGAATGTCAATTATCAAAAGTATAAATATCAATTTTTATAAATATAACCCTTGCGGAAAACTATGCTGAAAAAAGCTGAAAAACTGCTAAAATTAGGACTTTTCAGCATTTTTCAGCAAATTATTTCTATCAGGGATAAAAATTCAAGTTCTAATTATTGAAAAAAAACTTATTTTGTTCATTAATATAAAAATATAAAAAATACCTACATCCCAATGTTCATAACCATTATGTCTTTTCATTTGAGTTAATGATTTTCCTTTGAAATTCGTCAATGAAAATTGTAGAGGTGCAACAGCACGTCTGTTTAATGTATAACACCTTAAAATTTGTTTAATTAATTTAGCGATATCTTTGTCTATCATTAAATCATCAAAAGACATGTCTATAGTAACACTCAGTTTACAATTACTATCTGCCATGGTACTTTTTTTTAATTCTTTCCTCGATGGACCAAGATCAATGTTATTAGCTTTTTTAAAGGCTCTCCTTTCTTTTGCTTTCAAACGTTCTTTTAGCCTGTACAAAAATATTACTATTATTATAAATATGTTTAAATTTTACAATAGTAGACAATAAGTATTCATATTTTCACATATTAAATATATTTATGGTATTTTTTCCAGCTCATATGATCTATTTAACTCATTAAATATAATGTTTACGTTCAATAAACAACAAAAAAGAGGTTATCAAGATAAAAAAATGTCTTGGAAGTAACTGACAGTTAAAAATTAAGAAAAATTCATATCAAAACGAAAATAATTACCTTTTCTCTCCTTTTATTTCTTGCCATTTTTTAGCCTTTTTTAATTTTTTTTTCTGTTTTTTACTCAAATTGTCTATAACATTAGTCACAACTTTGTTGACCTCGGATAATCCTGATTGTTTATCGTTAACAATCTCCACATTTGTTTCCATCTCTTTCTCTGAAAGACTCTCCTTCTCCATATTCGTAATATTAATTTACATTAAATTATAAACAATTTTACTACCGAACACCACCATTTATTTACAAGAAACAAACCCCACGTGTAGCTGTCATACGTACCGATACGTACTGACACAATGCGACATCTGTATTACAATAATAACATTACAATACGATAAATGACATTTATCCTAGAAATCTACATATATATCATAAATAAAATTGTTCACATATATTACATTTATACATTTAAATAAATTAAACGGAATTACGAAATTAATTACTAAAATATGCAGAAAACTAATAACTTTTAACTAATTATACGCTCCTGTACAGTGAATAACTTCAAGGATTCAGACGATTGCGCAATTGGTTAGTGTTGGCACGACTGTGACAGGTCGTTGTCCTTCGATCAATTTCGAGTCCATTTCGGTAATTTTCGACTGATCAGCTGATCAGTCGTGATACCCTTTTTTATCTGTCACTGTGACTGAAAGCAAATATCGGATTGCCGTAAAGCGGCACAGTCGTGCGAATTACGACTGATTAGTCGCACGTTTGCAACTCTGCAAATGAACAATTTTGAGTCGTCTGACGATTATCAGCGCCTCGAGGATGATGTCAAAACACAACGCTACGCTTATGGAACAAATCCTAGTAAGTTTTAATTATTGTACTTGTCGATAATTAGGTATAAAGAATGATAATAAATCAACTTTGAATAATAAAAGTAAACACTGTTCGATGCAGTTTGACTTTGCAAACAACTCCTTTTTAATGCTTCACAAACGCTAGAAGGTGATTAATTCAATATACTTTTTACTAACAAATTTGTTAGTAAAATTGATTTATATTATTAATTAGTTAATGTAATAAAGTTTGTGGTATTTAGTGTTAAATATCTATTTTTTTAAATAGATTAAAAAAAATTATCTTATGTCAGACCAAATATTACATAAGTTTATATTATGTGAATTACTTAATATTGTGGAAATGAGATATTGTTAAACAGTAAATTTTTATTTTTCTTAGCATTTATATCACCTTTGCGATTACTTTTTTTAACATATTATAAATTCATAATCAGGGTTTATTTAATAATTAAGTTGGAATACATAATTAATACCTGATATATAATTCAATTAACTAAAGAATATAAATAACTAAAAGAATTGATTATTTAAAAAAATTAAAGTCTATACAATGAAAGAAAAAATTGCAAATTAATTAAAGAGTTAAATTAAATTAAATTTTTTTTTAGATTTTTTGTATTTATCCTATCAAATTTTATCTTCATTGTATTAATATTATTTTAAACATTTATTTAAACAATATTATTTACACAGTTTACATATATTTTTAGCCTAGTTGGTTTAAACTTACTTATTGAATGTAAAATATCAAAAATGTAAGCTATAATATTATTTTATATACCTTGTTTCTTTAAATATACTATTACAGTATAAAATAATATATTAGTAAACTTACTATTTCTGTCTTCAGATTGTTTACAATTAATGTATATAATAATTAACAGAAAAATATGCTTGTATATAATTTCTATTATTAACATCACACTGGTATTTATTTATATTAAGTTATCATAATTCTAGTTAAGATTGAAAGTTAAAAGATTTAAAATGATAAAATTTATGTTAGAAAAAGATATATGAGACTCTAAATTGTTATTAAATTCAAATAATATTTTTAATGAACCTCTTGTTTAATCTCATTATATTATTATAAATTAAAATTACATATTCATTTTTTGATGATTAAAAAATTTGTTGATCAAAAGATAAAAAAAATATAAATGATGTTATTAAAATAACATGATTTATATAATTAAGTTATTTGCAGTTATATATTTTCTTTAATTTTAACAATTTAATAAATAATAGTTTAATGTATTTTTTTCAACATGTATATGCAATCAAATAGTAATAAATTATAATAATATTTATGGGACTGAAGTATAAGACGTTTTTAAAATAAAAGGATTTAAATAATTTTTATGTTTTTGACTTTTAAATGGATATTCGCGTGTTATCAAATAATGTTTGTTTATGTTTTTGATTTAAAAAACATTTAATTCTTCAAATGCATATACTATTTATGTTACTTTGCATTATATGAGGAACTGTTTATGATATTACTTATTCAAATTACTTGGTGTTAATGTTATAACAAGTCTTTTATGATCACCTTCTTTATATTTAATATCCAAGGATTAAAAAACATTACTTTTCATTTTAATGTTTTCTTAACTTTATGTAATTCTCTTACTTTTTAAAAATCTATTGCAACATAATTATTGTAATATTAAAGTTTATATTTAGAAATTTTTTTCTTTTAACAATATCTTTTACAAATGAATTGTTTAAACAGAACAGTATTTTACAATCGATTTAAACTATACCAATTAATGTATTTATTATTACATATATATTAATTAATATATTTATTTTCTAATACTTAATTATTTGTCCTAATATCAATTACATGTTTTTGAACAAGTATTAATTGTCAGTATTTTTATTCACCTTTAAAGAATTAAAATAACTAAATAGAACAAGCAAAGATTGCTTGACTAAAATTATATAACTATATGTTCAACCTAGCTTGGGACGTACTATAATTTGAACATAATTATGAATCATGTGACCACCAAACAGATTACTAAAAGAAATATAGCTTACAAAATAAAATTTTATCATTTACACTTTATGTTAGAAGTACAGTTAAAACACAATCACACAATGGCTTAACGACATTTTTTTCTGTTACAACAACAAAAAATTCATAATTTTCACAGACTAGTGAATGACACAGTTGATATCATCGCTGTAGTACAATTTTTGTTTTAGTGTTGAGCAGACATTGGGCATGTGACTTTTTATGATGTAATTTGTTGCGCGGAATAAATTCGCCTTATTGTATTCAATAACTAAGTGTTGTGGAATTTAAAATTACTTCATCAAGTTCTAGACTTTATCTTACACCCATTTTGCTAATGTTTTCTATGATATTAATTTTTCAATCGTACACAGTATAATTGTCATGTCTGTAATTACTTTGACTGAACTTGTCTGTATTAGTGCATTTTAATCTATTGTCTTTCTCCAACTCTTCTCTGGTGTTCTTATCTGTGAAAATTCTTATACAATTTCTCTTGTTTTCCCCATCTCTGTCTATAAAAATGCACATATAATTTCATTCTATGTTTTATCATCACTCTATTATAACATCTGCGCTGATTCACAATTATCTTTAGCATTAAGTTAATCGTATGCTACTGCTGGAAAACATTTGTATAATTGCAGCATAAATTAGAACGGAATTTCACATTAAATCATTGTAGTTATAAATCCCATGATCAGATTGTTTCGTCTTAAGGTTCTTAATAAAATAAAATATTTAACACTTATAATGACTCTGTTATAAGTCGTCGTAATTGAAAATATTTCAAATAATAATTTGCAAACAAGCAAATGCATAAAAAATAACATTGAAGTATATAAAAATGTCGGAATGAATATTGGTTTAAATATTTCAATAAAGTCATTATGAGCTTCACAGAATGTAATTTAATGTTAAACACTTAGCGTAGGTAGTAAATCACCTCGAGATGTAAATAATCATATTGTGTTTGTTAGATGCACTTTGCAACGTGAAATCTTAATCCTTAAGTAGAATCTATCACTATCGCTTACTATCTAATCGGCGTGTTGGGAAAATGCTTTCAGCGTCTATGCACGTGTCTTTCATTTCCGCTGCAACCTTTTGATGTTTTCTAGAATATGGATCTATGTTGTCTTGCCATTCCTCAGACCAGCATAGGATGACTTCCGAGAGACATGAGCTAACACCCAATCAAGTGAGCCAGGCCATGGACTCCAGTGGAAGCCACAGTGGCTCTTTCGTGGAAAATATGGCACTATCCAGGAACGATGTTGCACTCGACTCTGACATTTACTGGGAAATGAATTACCACGAAGCTGCCATTTATTTGGAAGTAGGTTTATATACTTTCATTTATCAATCCTATTATCGTTCAAAAGGACTGATTAACAAATTCAAGCTAGGTTTTTATTTATTATAGAAAAAAAGAGTGTCAATAGGGTATTGATAATGAATTATTTAATGTTAGGAATTTTTATCATCTTAATATTTCAAATAATATAATAGTGTAATTAAATTTCCTGATTTTAGGAAGGTAGAAATAATGAAAAATTTGATTCCCATCCAAGACATCCAGAAGATTTACCGGCTTATTTATTGGTGCACAACAACTGGTATTATGGGCTTGATTTGTTGACATCATTAATTCTATTGGCTTTAGCATTTGTTGAAGAGCCCGCAGTTCCTTTATTTAGGGTAAATTTACGATAGTCTACTATGTTTACATTTTTATCTCAAAGCACTTGAAATCCTGTATTATATATCATAGTCATATTTAAATATCTTATTAAAATGTTTAGCTGCCAGTTTGGGCTCATGGAACAATTGAATTGTTAGCTTTAATTTCCATTGGTGTAGAATTAGCATTGAAATTACGTTGGATAGGATGGCGTACAATGTTAAAACACAAGCGAACGATGTTAAAGGTAAAACAAAACAATATTATTCTACATGGAATTATCTTACTAATATAAAAGCGTTAATTTCCAAATAAAATTAACAGTGTGTCACGTTAGTCATCATGTTTGTCGAGGCGCTAACAGTGTTGGTTCGCCAATCGTCGCACTTCCGAGTAACGCGGGCTCTTCGACCAATATTTTTAGTAGACACCAAATACTGTGGAGGAGTTAGGCGCTTTATACGACAAATTCTACAAACTCTTCCACCAATCTTGGACATGCTAGGTCTTCTGCTATTTTTCATACTTACGTACATGGTTTTGGGTTATTTCTTGTTCAATGAAATGAACAGAAATTTTGCAACCCTGCAGGACAGCTTTGTCAGTCTTTTCGTTTTGTTAACCACTGCAAAGTAATAACTATTTTTAATTTAAAAAGTCATACTTTAGCATTTTTATATTATTTAATAAGTAATCCAATTCTTTTAGCTTTCCTGATGTTATGATGCAATCTTTTTCTAAAAGCAAATGGTATGCTATTTTCTTTGTATCCTACCTTTGCACGATGTTATATGTCATGATGAATCTCATGTTGGCCGTCGTGAATGAAACATTTACAACAGCGGAACGCGACAAGTTTAAAAAGCTATTTCTTCATAAAAGAAAAGCATGCCAACATGCCTTCAAACTATTAGTTTCAAAACAGCATCCAAGCAGTATGACGTTTCGCCAATTTGAAGGACTTATGCGCTATTATGCTCCACATAGATGTATGAAAATTAAATTTGCAAATAATATTTTAATTCTTTATATTACATTTGGGGTGCGTTTGGGGTACGTTAAATTTTAATGTAATAGCTTTTTTGCTTTTAGCCATGAAAGATGTGGTACTAATGTTTCGTCATATGAACTCATCTGGTACTGGAGCTCTAACTATGGAAGAGTTTCTTTCATTATACGATTCCGAAATCCTTAATTGGGAGCCTCAGTATTCCAGTATTCCATGGTACAGTGCATTTTGGCAACCTTTGCAATATTTGTGTCAAGGTGCACGCACAGTGACTGAATGGAAATACTTTGAGCACTTAATTTGTAAGTAATCAATATCAATTTACATTTTTTAGCTAAAAGATTGATTATATAGTTACTGCAATATTTTTTATATTTTAAAGTTATTTGAAACTTATCTTTCTAATTTTAATTTTATTTTTTTAAAACTTTAATGATTTAATTAATTTTAATAATAATTTAATTCGGTTTAATTCAAATTTTAGACACAATCATAGTTGGTAATGGAATATCGATGATGTTAAGATTATTGCAAACGTATGAAAATCAACAGTTAGCTGCACTTGCATTCACTGCTTCTTGGGATACACTACTGTTCGGTGGTTGTAAGTATCACACTAATATTATACACTGTAAAAATTTGTATTAAAATTGTGTTAAATATAAAATTTTACTCAACAATATACAAATCTTATTCAGAAGTCTATCATATCAATAAATTCGGTTGTGTAATTATTGATCAATAATTCTTATTCTAATTGTTGCATAAGCATGTAAATTTTTAGTTTGACACAATGTTTCTTAAATTTTTTGCAGAATAGTACAAGTTTTCAAACTTGTATAGTAGTACATTTATATAATGAATTCATTTATTTTCTTTCAGTGTTTATTGCAGAAGCCTTAACTAAAATTCTCAGTTTGGGACCAAGGAGATACGTAAATTCCGGATGGAATCTTTTTGATTTCAGTACATCCGTTATGACAGTGGTAGCTGCATGTGTTATTACACTGTTTCCAAACTGTGTTGTTTTTGTTGTTTTTCGACCACTTCGATTATTAAGATTATTCAAAATTAAAAAACGCTACCGCGATGTTTTCGGTACATTAGTGATATTGACGCCTTTGATGTGTTCAACTGCAGTAGTTATGCTCGTTTTGTATTATTTCTTTGCGATTATCGGAATGGAACTTTTTGCCGGTTATGATATGCGTAACTGCTGCAAGTAAATATCATTTGTTATTATATATGTAAATGAACACGTGTTACATGACTGTGTGTACTAAATGATCAATTTCTTTCCAGAAACACAACGGTGGAAGATTTTTATAAGTACTCAGAGAATTCGACATCATCTCTGGGTTATTATTATTTGAATACATTTGATAACTTGATGGCTAGTGGAATTACGTTATTCGAATTAACAGTTGTTAATAATTGGTTTATTTTAATGAACGCCTATACCGTTATGATTGGTCATTATACTCGAATATATTTTATGGTTTTCTATCTTATAACTATGATCGTTTTAACAATCGTCGTATCCAGCTTTTTAGAAGCATTCAGATTTAGGATACAATATAAGCGGTCTACATCTAAGAGAGATGGTAATTTATGCCTTCTTAATTTAACTATTTTAATACACAAGATAAAATATCGCATGTTAATAAAGTGATATTTTGTATATTAATGTCAAAACTTCATTGCTCGTTAATTGTTGCAAATAACGTTTTATTACAAATTCTTAATCATTCAAGTGATTACAGACTGATATCTTATGAATGACTTTAATTTTTCATATTTATGTTATATATGTTTTTTATTAAGCAAATATATTTTTTTTATTTCAGAAGAAAAAATGTTGCACGAAGAAGTTGATGTAAAATGGGACGACATTCAGTCCATGATACAAAATTTTCAAGTTTTAGAACAATTACGATCAGTTTTTATTGTTGGGGTAAGTTTCATTACTGAACAGTACATATGTTTTCAAATTATTTAAAGAGGTCGGTATATTGAAATAAAATACAATTTTACAACTTTTTATAGTATATTCAAGAAATAAAAATAGCTGATTTTTTTAATAAATGTTCACGGCGTAGACTTCTTTTTATTTGTTATTTATTTAATTTGTTAAGATTATAAATATCTTAAGAATTATTACTATTATTATTTAATACTTTATTTTTACTAAAGGGAAATGCGACATATATTGGATCTCGACCTCGAACAAGAGAAGTTTTACAAAGAAGAATGTATATTCATGAAATATGTGAATGGCTTGCAGAAGCAAAAATGCAAGAAAGACAAGTAAATACATTCGATGTATCGGGACTCGATGATGGAACAAATGATTCTGAACAGGCAATGCTTAATGGATTGTCTTTACGACAACGTAACAGTCTTACCTGATATTTTTAAAATACGTATGTGTACTTAATACTTAACGTATACGTAACTTACTAAATTTATTTTTCAGTAACTGTTTTACAAAATATCTGATAACTCAGAAACCAAAAATCAATTAAATGATTATGTTTTAAATTGTAAACAATTTATTAATTGCATTCAAAACTATTTTTCATATATGTACATTTTAAAAATAATCTTATATATTACTATATATAATATTGTATAGTATATTACTCCACGAGGAAAAAAGTGGTTTTAAGTTGGTAATCCAAGCCAAAGGCGAAGAAGGCGAAGAATTACTAACCTGAAACCACTTTTGTTCGTCATTTTCATTTTCACAGTGAGTAAAAGTTTTTATTATATTTAATTTTAAAATTTGATTGTATAAGCAATACAATTTTAAAAGGTGTAGCTCTTAAGAATTTATAAAAAATGGTAATTTATAATATTAAAGTGATTCTTCAGTGCATGTGATAAACGCCGTCTAGTGAACAGACTTGAACCAAAAAATATATATAATATAATTAAAAGATTTTTTTAAAAAATGTACTTAATTATAACTTGTGTATTATATATTACAAGCATGACAAATTTAATTTGTATAATTTGATTTTTGGTTACTGAAAACAAGTATTTTATTTATAATTGTAAACGAAATGAAAGTATATTTTGAAGTTTACATTTTTAAAAGTATTGTAATTAGAACCAATATTGGTTTTTACTGTTAAAGCTGAATGTTTTACATTTTATTCACTGACACCACATTTTCACATTAATTTTTACTTATACACTTATGAAATACAAAATGATAGACCAAAAATTCAATTGGTAAATTATATTAAATACAGGTAACACTTAAATACGGATTCGATTAGCGTTTATGATTACATTACAGTTGTACTCCTCATTAACTCATTTAGTCAAAATATTTATTAAAGACATTCACTTGCATGATAAACATAAATACTCGTCGCGCATACGACACGAAATATTAACCCTGTAATTATTTATGTAGTTTAAATTCTTTTATTTACTTTAATTGTTGTCATTTTAATGATGTCATTTTATTTATTTATTTATTTATACACTATCACAAGTATATACTTCACGGTCAAAAAATATAACAACCATTTAAAATTAATTTATAAGCAACCTTTTTATTATTTTAAAACAACAAGAAGTAAAGAGTCATTATTCGAAGGTAGTAAACAAAAATTTGTACAAGAATTCAGTACAAGCATAAAAATTTATTATACAATAATGGTAAATACATCATTAACAATTACATAAATATTATGAGAACGTTTATAAAAATGGAAATGTATTTTGTCACTGATATATTTTTATCGCAAACTAACGTCATCTAGGCTTTGACGAATAAATGCGGAAGAAAATTTGTACAAAAATTACTATGTTTGATACGGCGATGACGTAAAAACCCTTGTGAAAATGAATGATGAAAAATGCTAAAAAATCCCAATTTTAGCAGGTTTTCAGTGTTTTTCAGTGTTTTCAACATTTTTCAACATTTTTCAGCATTTTTCAGCAACTCATTTCCACTAGGGAATATATATTAATATGGGTCATTTATAACATAATCTTGAGCATATCCACAAGTATATCTATACATTTTTACAAAATTAATAATTTTTAATTCATCCATGTACACTATTTTATCACGACTTTTGCGCAAGTAATGGCAAAATCCCCTACCTGATCGTCTTAAAATTATATTGTAATTTATTATTTGTAATGATAGATTTTTTCTTATACATCTCTTATACATAATTATATTGCATATAAGATATATTTTATATGATATAACTTTTTATTGGTCAACAAATAATTTTAAGTTTCTGGTCATAGTTGCACAATGCGTGACGTATGTGCAATGGTTATGATTACTTTTATTCACAAAAGTCGTAATAAAGTCATGTAATTTTAACAGATTCATGTACAATGTCTTAAATAATTCAAAAAATGAAGTATCTAATGATTTTTAAATAATTATTAAAAGGAAAAATGTAGTTATCCACATGTTATAAAAATTCGAAAGAAATTTATTTTTACTAGATTATAATACACATATTAATTTTTGTACTAATTTTTTTCCTTTTTTATTTACAATTAAATTGTTTTAACTGTGTGATATTAGATCATGTCGAACCATGATATGATATATAATTGAAAATTGATATTTTGTAAGACAAAATATGAGATGTGTACCACATTTATTAACATTAATAATTGATGAGATTCTAAAAACGTCAAAGTAAATAAAAGTTAAGAAAACTGCCTAAAATTTGGATACAGGATGGAATAATTTATGTATTGGATGTACAAATTAGTTTGGTCCGTTTTCAAAAAATAATTATGAATTTAAATAATAACCGATAATATTCAGCTTATAATACACTATAAGGATGTTCAAGTGGGGAAAATAAATGGATTTTTGAGTACAAGAAAAACGAACCGAACTAATTTATATCCCAAATAAAATATTTTTATTAAGAAGATTCACAAAAAAATAAATGTTTATAATAAATAAAATTTTAGTACTTAGGTTTATTAAAAATAAAAACATTCAAAATTTTAACTGTAATATCCGTAATAAAAAATCTTCATCAGTTATTAATTATAATTAATATAACTCTTACTTACTCGTTAATATAAAAAAAAGAATAATAAAAGGCAAAATAAATTTATTAATTTTGTTCGAGCGGGCTCGATCAAAAAATTAGTTGCAACTAAAATTCTTAATTTTATATTTAACATAAGGTTGAAAATGAAAAATAATTTAAACAAGTATCAAAATTATAACAAATAATTCTATATATAAAAATATTATAATTTGTTTATTTCTAAATTGAATTGCAGAAGGAAGGTAACTTTTTTTTACATTTGTCTTCCAAACAAGTAGCTATACATTTAATGTTAATTAGGTATATATTTCTACATTTAATCCATGAACATATAGTATTTAATATTATTATATGAAAATTGTTATAATCTATTCTTCCATTGTTATTAATACAAATTGTATTAAAATATAGTTTTATAAAATAATTAAATTATTTTTGTAGAAATATTTTTAGTTACATGCAGAGAAAAATTGTACGAGAAGTTCTTAAAATTTCTTAGACAGTTACCCAGTAAATGAGAAATTATTAAAAATTATTCAAAGGCACAAATCTTTATTGAAACTTATTAAAATTTATAGAACATTTTAGAAATATGATGCATTTTAAAAAGTTTCAAAAATAAATTATTAAGAATTTGAGAAATATGACATTGATTAAAAAGTTGTTTAAATTTCTCATTTGCTGGGTACTAAATTGGGCAGTAACGAAAAGATACCGTTCATTTGTCAAAAGTAACTATAGACACTATAAAATGTCTTAAAAATAAAATACGGTTGTTTACAATGAGAAAGTAGCAAATAACAATGCCAATTCTTTCAATGTTTATAATAAAATACCATTTGGTTCATGAAATTTTAGTGATTTTTCTCTGCATTTATATAGTGAGATGACACCATGCTTCCATGATATATTTAGTAAATATTTTGTATTTTTTCGAGCATTTATACACTTTGCATTGACATGTATTTGCTGAAATGTATTTTTTACTTTTAAATTTTTTTTATTTATATAGACGATACTTTTTTTTTCATTTTTATTATATATATATTTTATAATTTACAAGTAAATAAACATTATTCTCTCAACAAAAAATTGTATAATTTACGATAAAACTTTTAAATATTGTAAGTACAATCAAACATGTAACAAGCGTTGAAATTAATTTCCGTAGTAAATTTCCAAATTAACAATACACTGAAACCTCCGTAATGTCGCACCTCTTGAATTGTAAAACCTCGACAAAGATTACAATGGAAACTTCCTGAAATAAAACAAGACGCGGATGAAAAAGTTCGAAGCTATTGTATAGAGTATTGCTAAACGTGATGCATAATCCACAGAATTATTTTTCAAGCAGTTTCTGGTCCTGATTTTTTACTCGAAGGTTTCAGTGAACTACATAAAATGAAATAACTTCTACTATTGTATGACAGTGTGTACTAAGAATTATTAAAACATATATGTGTACATAAATTGCTGATACTTTATTACATAATAGAAATAAATTGATTTTGTAACAAAGAACGAAAAATCACAAAGATTATTATATATATTGTTTCCACAAATCGTAGATTGCGCCCTCTTTCTTATCCTAAATTTCTAGTGATAAGTACTCGGTATCAGAAACTAAATAAAAACTCAGGGTATAATACATAGTAATCAATCGGAACATTCTTTGTATGCAATTTGTCTTAACTTTAATCGAATGTTTTAATTTCAATCAGAGCTGTATCAAATGGGCGCAACCAAAAAAATGATATAAAATGTGAGACGTGTAATTTAGGGATCCGATTCCAAAAGTACCATAATATTCGTAAATACCGTGCAATTTAAAAAAAGTTTTTGTAACAACTGATTGTATATTTTATCTGCCCAAAGCGCAACTCCATTGTAAGGGTTACGCCAAGATAACGCAGAATTATCATTATTTTCCAAAAGAATATTAAACTTAACAATTATTTCATTTATTTAAGTGTGTAAGCAATAAAAAGAAGTATCATATTTGAGCCAATTAAATTAAACCATATAAAATATGGAAAAAGATATGATCCAAAGTTTCATAGAAAACTTTGAGTAATTAAAAACTCAAAATTCTGCTAAAAATAATTATTCACTTAATACTTAATTTTAATATTTTTTATTTATATTTCTCTGCTTATCTTGTCGTCAACAACTACCATTCGTTTTGATATAAAGGAATGATATATATATATATATATATATATATATATATATACACACATATAGATATGCATAATACATGTAATATTAACTTTAATATTAAAAAAGCTTTATTGTACTAATATGATTCATTATTTACATGATATAATTTTATTATGAAAATTATATTCTTAAGTAAAATTTTGTACTGTATATACATAACTCTATAGTTCACTTTAATTTATAATTTTAAGAACAATCATTTGCATAAAAATCGAAAAGTGTAAACGTTGTACATTTGATCATTGTAAAATACATAATACTATGAAATATAATGTATTTGTTAAATATTTTTCCCATAATGATATGAAAAAAATATGATTTAAAACTGAATTATCAACTTAATAAATATATTATACATTTTGCATATATGAATATAATTTTGTTCCAGATAATTCAGTTTTAAAATCAATTTAATCTAAATTTGTTCTAAAATTATTAAGCTCAGTAAGACTTATATACAGGAGCAGTAACTCTATACTCTAAAAACCTTTGTAATTTATTAAGGTAAGAGCGTTCATAAAATGTTTTTTAAGAATTTAATATCCTAAATAAGTTATAGTTAATACTGCTGTATACAAATATTTGCACTAAATTATTTGTATTTATAACACCTTCCTGGATTTACATTAACTCATTGCGCCGCGATCGTCTTCAAACGTGAGAGGACCGTGGAGAAATTTATGTTAGTACTGCGCGATATCATAATCATAGAAAGAATTGTTGGTGTAAGGGATATGCTACACGGTGCAATGAGTTAATAACCTTGGAAATCATAATATTAAAATTAATTAGGTAATCGTCTAAGTATTATTTTGGACGTTTGTTCATATTTCAGAAATATAAATTATTAAAAGAACGTCTAAAATTAATAATAAAACTTTTTCTTGGCATGAAAAATTACATTAATTTCGCATTGTATTAATGCGAAGCAAAAATAAATCTTACTATACAAAATTTAACTATTTTCTCTATCTACGTCTGCCAGTAAAACTTCACAAAATCGCCTATATAAACAAATGTCCATATACTATCTAATCAGAAAATAAGCGCAATAAGTAACAAAAGCCACCCAGTGGCTAGCAAATCCAAATTGTGACCACTTATTAATGGTATGTCTATAACTATATCCAGTTTCTTGAAGTTCAGACGTGTCAAACATGAGTCCCAAATATGCCAAGTGGAACACGGATAAAAACGAGAATCCAATATTAATTAAAATCACCCACCAACAATTGTGCTTCCTTGAGTGATTACATTTGTGTTCTGCGCAAGATTTGGATGTAATGCAAGCATCAAATACTTCAGAAAGCAATATTCTCAGTTGGAATTCAATGTAAGTATAAAAACCAAGACTAAGTAGAACCGCGGCTAATTGGAAGTTCAAACCATGTAACAAGGAAGATGCCAAATAAGTTGTCAAAATAGCTCCAAATCGTCCCAACTGCCTTCTTGCTGGTCTAAAAACGTATGATTTTAACCAATAGTGCATTGGAATATTCCAATTGATGACTACTTGTACTAATGATCTTGGGATTTCAATTTCCAAGGGTTTAGTCACAGTTCCTAAAGCGATATGATCAAATCCTCCTAAAATCGTCACACTGGCCGACAGGAAGGAAATGAAATAGTGTGACGTTCTATAAGCCAAAGCATCGCGATAGGCGACTATCCAGATAAACTGTTTTATATAGTTGTCCTTTAAAATCCAAGAAACGAGACAGTTGGAAGATACGAGGAAAAACATGGAAAGTATAAAGTTTCCTAAAAAAGAGAGAATCCATTTTTTGTTGGATGTATCCCGATATGAAAGAGATAGATAGTCCTTGAAGGCGATCCAAGACCCGAAAAAACAAGTTGCTGGACAAAAGATGTACCCGAGATAGTTGTATATATCAATTAGAGATTTTTGAGTTGGATCAACGCTATCTATAGTAATACTAATGATTTTCATGACAATTAACATTACTACGCCACGAATCTTATGCCATGTTGTAGGAACCATAGAAAATTCACAGAAAAGGATCATGAAGAGACTGGGTAAAAAGACAACAATATTGGCTGAATATTGTGGAGAGTGAGTGAGTAAGAGGTAAGACAGAATAGCAAATATTATGACAACTATGAGACATTCTGGTACATAATAATGGAGAATAATCAAGCCAAATAGACAAGATATCGAGTGGCCTAGTCTTGGTGATTTTATATACCTTGTGGTTAAATTGAACAAGTATATTAAGATTAGAAGTGGTATTATATATTCAATTGTGCCTACTACACTAGGTTCTATGCAGAGTTGATAAAGGTCAAGCATGGTTTCCTCGTCTTGTTCATATTCATATATATTATCATCATTCATTTGATGTTCATAGTAGTTTTCAGAGCAGACGTTTTCATCATTGTATGTTTGTTCTGAATCCATTTTGAAATTTTACAAATTTAATCAACTCATAGGATTTGTTGTTAATCTTATGAAAATTTATTAAATTGTGTTATCCATTTCCTTTGTCAATATTTACTGTTAAAGAAGACATGTCTGGTGATCTGAAAATTATAATTAATTTCGTTTATAAATTAAATATTAAATATTTTAAATATTATAAGTACTTTGTAATTGTCTCGGTATATAAAACCGTCTCGATATAAGCGGTATTTTTGTTTTATGATTTTAGATAGGGTCTAATATAATAAAAATAAATAAACTTTCATATACATAATGATAAATAATTTTCAATTTGAAGTTTCATAATAAAATTAATTTATATAACCTTAGTTAAAATTAATATCTACAGAATTAATAATAAACTTTGACAAGTAAAACCTAATGCTGCAATATAGTTTTTTAATTGCTTTTTATGGTTTTTCGGATATTCGGTTTTTACTGCATTGCATATTAGTTGTTATTATTACATTGTTGAAATTATAATAATCAATATTTCATTTAGAAATGATATAAAAGAATGTCAAGATTTATGGAGATTTAAAATGAAATTAATGAATTAAATCGAGGAAATCGGAGCAATTATTGTAATTGTTATTTATCCAAAATACTAAGTTATACGGAATATCATTCATCTGAATGTTTTAATATTATAAAAATATATTTGCCGAGTACAGCGTAAAGTCAAATAAAGAGAATAACCTATATTATAATTGAATTTGGGATTACCTGTAATTTCTTTCAATTACAATAATATATTATGATAAATTTCTATTGAATGTACATCAATTTGAAGTGCAATTAACGAGCGCGTTATTTAAATTTTAATAAACCCTCTACATGATTACGAGCGTATTATAAACAAAAGTAGCGCATCAAGCGGAGCACGTTAATTAACAGCGCGTTCGATTGGTCGCACCCGCAGTGCTCTAAGAATATTTGCATCTTTATTTGAATTGTAACTTTGGAATGAAATAGTTATATTCTCGAAGTACTTAAAGTATACCAATTACTGAACTATAATAATATTCTCATTGGAAAATGTCATAACTGGAATTGAACATAAAATGTAAAATCTATAATCAGAAAAGTCCCGACAAATGAGCATGTTATAAATGAATTATTCCATAAATGATATGATGCGCTAAAAAATTATGTCCCTATTACTTAATGTCTCTAAAAACATATGACGCTAACTGGAAATGTCGCTAAAATATAATAAACCGTGGAGTGGCATTACTCTACCTTATGTTACGTTCACATGAGTTACACTTCGCGTAATGCTAAGTGATTGAGAAGTGATTAAAATTATCACACCAATAGAAATAATTTTTTTCCATTCTTAAAAAGCAAAATTCAACATGAATTTGCAATTGTTATTGGGAAAAACACTTAAGGTAATGCTGTAAGCCTGCTGCCACGGAGTTAGTGTTTTTGTAAATATTACTTTAAAAATGTTGATTTAATTTGGTCAGTTTACTATCGGAATCGCGTTTAGAAGGTTCGAAATCCTTCTCGTGTCGCGGTTTGTAATAGCAATAAATATTTTTTTTTATTGCTATCGTGTTACTTAGTGCCGTCGTAAAGTAGTGCCGTCGTACCATCACGTGAATCGCGAGTAGTGCCATAGTGAAGGAGTGAAGCAGCAAAGCAGTGACACAGTGATGGTCCAGTCGGATCATTCAAGGAAATTCAAATCAAGGAACAAGGAAAGTATCATTTCTGCGGTTTCATACGTTGAAATACCATGAAATGTCGGACTTGGAAAATTTTCGGACTCGAAAATTAAAACTGATAAGGTAAGAAAATATCGACAATTTGAACAACTCTTTACTGTCAAGCAAAAAAAGATGGTATATCGTATACCACCTTTCAACACCCCTATTTTGTTAAATATTAAAAATTTAAGTTTTCGCGTTATACGGGCATATACATATAAATTGTACCTAAATTTTACGCTCTTAAAATAATTATGTAATTGTAAACATATTTAATATTTAATTACGTTAATGGAATAAATTTATATAATTGTTAAAATATGGAAAAAATTTTCCGGTGATAAATTGTTTAAATCATTTCAACTTTTTTTTTATTTTCGCTAAAGTTTGATTACGATTTTGATTATTTATTGATTGACAAGGAGCTACTACAGCGTGATGCTCCTGTTAATAATGCGAATGTAAATTTGAAAAATTATATTTGACAAATCTGAATTCAAATAAACTTTTTTATAATAAAAACGTGTAAACATTTGAATATTATCACTAATTTACAAACAATTTTTATAGTTATTGTCGAATTCAATAATATTCTTGTAATTTTATGCAGAAAACTTACATGTGATTATATTTATGTATCCTAATAACATGTAATATTTAAATAATATT